>JAXIVJ010009697.1:35000-50037 GCA_036785665.1 Chirona hameri | reverse complement strand
GTGCGGGTGCGGGTGCGGGTGCGGGTGCGGGTGCGGGTGCGGGTGCGGGTGCGGGTGCGGGTGCGGGTGCGGGTGCGGGTGCGGGTGCGGGTGCGCGTGCGCGTGCGCGGGCGCGGGCGCACACAGGCCCCAACCCCATGGTCCGGCTGCGTTTCCGGGGCTTACAGCTCCCGGAACGCAACTACTGTGGCTACATAGTAGTCACAGTCAAGGAGTGGACCCAAGGGCCACTGCAGTGCAGAGCCTGCTGGCGGTTTGGCCACCACCAGCGTCAGTGCCACGCCCGCCAGTCCATCTGCGGGAAGTGCGTCGAGACGCACGACACAGCCCAATGTGTCGGTGGCGACACCGCAGCCACTCGCTGCGTGTCGTGCGGGGCCGCCCACCCCGCATGGTCCCGTGACTGCCCTGCCCGAGCGATAGCCGCCGAGCAGACCCGGGCCCGCAAGGCGGTCCCCCCCACCCCACCTCCCATCCCAGCGCTGGCCCCCAGCGTCTGGCCCCCGCTGCCCCCATCCCACCGAACCCCACCCGTGCCCCCCGTCGGACCTCAAGTGGGTCCACCCCACCGGTGCCACCGCCTGCCTCGTCACAGCGGCGGCAGTGCGCACCCCCACCGACGGCAGAGCAGGCCGAGTCCCTTCTGTCCCTTCTGGACTCTAGCATCGCCGAGTCTCTTCTGGACTCTGGCAGTGCCCCAGCGGCACCCACTCCCACCCCCGCCGAATCTCTGGCAGAGTCCCCGCTCGAGTCCTCCGAGTCCTCTGAGGACTCTGACGCCTCTATGATCAGAGCCGTCACCCGCCAACTCCCAAACTCCCACCCTCCTCCTCTCTCTGAAGACAGTCAGTCCCTCACTCTCTCCCTGCCATCCCTCCCCTCCCCCCACCCTCCTTCCCAGCTCCCTCGTAGCCCCTCCCCCCCAGCCCCTCTGAAAGTAACCGCTACCGCCGCAATTTGAGACGGTTCAACAAGAAACAATAAATCACCTCCAACAAATACTTCATTCAGTTGTTTCTGACTAACCGTTAAATTGTGCTGCTGCTGACGTGGGAGTTGCGTGTTGGCTGCCGGTGTTTTGTTTCGGGGGGCCCCCTGCTGGATCTCGGCCGCGCGGCGAATGGCCGGCGCTGTTCGTGACGTGGCTGATTTGGCGGGGGATTTCTGAGATGGGACGCCGATGGTAGATGAGCGGTTTTGCGTTGGCGGCGGCATGATTCCCTGTCAAATTGGTCGCTAAATCAGGTTGCTGCCGACGTGGGGTTGCGTGTTGGCTGCCGGTGTCTTGTTGCGGGGCCCTCTGCTGGATTGGTAGCGCGGCGAATGGTTATGGCTTGGCTGTTCGTTGCGTAGCTGATTTGGCGGGGGATTTCTGCGATGGGACACCGATGGTTGATGTGCGGTTTTGCGTTGGCGGCGGCATGATTCCCTGCCAAACCAGTCAGAAATAACTTCCTGACTAACTGTTAAATCAAGTTACTGCTGACGCGGGAGTTGCGGGTTTGCTGCCGGTGTCTTGTTGCGGGGGCCCCCTGCTGGATCTCGGCCGCGCGGCGAAGGGTTCTTCGTTGCGTGGCTGATTTGGCGGGGGATTTCTGCGATGGGACGCCGATGGCTGATGTGCGATTTTGCGTTGGCGGCGGCATGATTCCCTGCCAAACCAGATCACACGCCGATGCTGCGCCGCGGTGCGGTGGCTGCTGCGCTGTGGTGCAGTGTCCGCTGCGCTGCGGTGCAGCATGTTAAATTATGTTAAAATCACGTTGCTGCCGACGTGGAGTTGCGTGTTGGCTGCCGGTGTCTTGTTACGGGGGCCCCCTGCTGGATCTCGGCCGCGCGGCGAAATTCGTTGCGTGGCTGATTTGGCGGGGGATTTCTGCGATGGGACGCCGATGGTAGATGTGCGGTCTTGCGTTGGCGGCGGCATGATTCCCTGCCAAATCAGTCGCGCAACGAAAGGTTCCATTGGAATTCGTTGTTCATTTCTTAACGTAATGCTCCTCCCAAACCTCCTCTCCCCTCTACTCCGCTCTTGCCAAAGCCGAGTACTTGAACACCCGCCCCTGATAACAGATGCCGATGCTGCGCTGCGGTGCAGTGGCCGCTGCGCTGCGGTGCGGTGCTCACTCCACTGCGCTGCGGTGTGGTGTCCGCTGCGCTGCGGTGCAGTATGTTAAATCATGTTGCTGCCGACGTGGGGTTGCGCGTTGGCTGCCGGTGTCTTGTTGCGGGGGGCCTCCTGCTGGATCTCGGCCCCGCGGCGAGGGTTTCTGGCCGTGGCTCTTCGTGACGTGGCTGATTTGGCGGGGGATTTCTGCGATGGGACGCCGATGGCTGATGTGCGATTTTGCGTTGGCGGCGGCATGATTCCCTGCCAAACCAGATCACACGCCGATGCTGCGCCGCGGTGCGGTGGCTGCTGCGCTGCGGTGCAGTGTCCACTGCGCTGCGGTGCGGTATCCACCCAGTCAAACTTTTTTACACTGTTAGGTGATAGTTATCTTGTATTGATAGGTCCCCTCTTAGATTATCTCTACCAAACACGTTTAGCTAAACAAATATAACAGGGTTTTTTTGCCTTGCGCATTTTTGGCCCACCGCGCAGGTTTTTCCCCTTTGCTATAGACGCTGGGTTTTTTATTATTCAGGACTTTTCGCCCAGCTAAACACACCCCACAACCAGGTCTCGCCGAGGCGCCGGAGCTAGGGAGACTGGCAACAGTCTCCCGCTGTTGCAATGACGGCACCCCACGGCTCCATCAACTCTGACACTGTACAAGTATTCTGCTCTGTGTGTGTATGAAATATATTGTGTATGTATGTGTCTCGTGTTTTATTTTAACTTTGACTTTGAACGAAATACTTAACGTAAGATAGACTTTAGATTTACTGTGAACAATTCACTTAACGTAAAATAGCTACCCTATTCCCTTTCTTGCTCGGGTTCCCATAAACCGACTAACGTAACTCTTTGCCTGGCAAATTGCCAGAAGTACTTTCCCCAAACCCGGGATATGGCTATAGGCCGGTCCGGGTAAAAAAAAACGAAAAAAAAAACGTGTGTGTGTGTCTGTGTGTGTGTGTGTGTGTGTGTGTGTGTGTGTGTGTGTGTGTGTGTGTGTGTGTGTGTGTGTGTGTGTGTGTGTGTGTGTGTGTGTGTGTGTGTGTGTGTGTGTGTGTGTGTGTGTGTGTGTGTGTGTGTGTGTGTGTGTGTGTGTGTGTGTGTGTGTGTGTGTGTGTGTGTGTGTGTGTGTGTGTGTGTGTGTGTGTGTGTGTGTGTGTGTGTGTGTGTGTGTGTGTGTGTGTGTGTGTGTGTGTGTGTGTGTGTGTGTGTGTGTGTGTGTGTGTGTGTGTGTGTGTGTGTGTGTGTGTGTGTGTGTGTGTGTGTGTGTGTGTGTGTGTGTGTGTGTGTGTGTGTGTGTGTGTGTGTGTGTGTGTGTGTGTGTGTGTGTGTGTGTGTGTGTGTGTGTGTGTGTGTGTGTGTGTGTGTGTGTGTGTGTGTGTGTGTGTGTGTGTGTGTGTGTGTGTGTGTGTGTGTGTGTGTGTGTGTGTGTGTGTGTGTGTGTGTGTGTGTGTGTGTGTGTGTGTGTGTGTGTGTGTGTGTGTGTGTGTGTGTGTGTGTGTGTGTGTGTGTGTGTGTACGTCGGTCGGGCCGACCAGCCAGCAACCGCGCGCCTCCTCTCATCACAGACTCGTTACCAGATAAATGGATAATCTGTCGGCCACCGCAGCCGTCTGTGGTCCGAGCGTCGAGCAACCAGCTGCCCCCTCTCCTCCTCGCCTCCCGCCCTGCCCAGCGACTGCCTCTCCCCGTCTTTTCCTCCTGCCTCTCCCCGTCTTTTCCTCTTGGCTCTCCTCGCCTCGCTCAGTGACTCGGCCGCTCTCGGAGACAGCGGAGGCGACCCAGTGGAGAGAGAGAGAGAGAGAGAGGGGGAGGGAGGACGCGGAGGACGCACCGCTCCCGGGAACTGCATTAGCTCCGACCGATGACCGCCGCAGGGGGCAGATGCTAATGCTGGTTCGGCGCCGCGGCTCAATCCGTCAGTTTGGGCACGGTGCACCGCCTCGCAGCTGCCCGCGAGATGCTCCCTCAGTCAAGGTCCAAGGACAGAGCTCCGGTGGCATGAGAAGGACGCGGCCGGGCACTCCAAATTCACAGTGAATATGTAGTTTTATCAATATCTCAGTGAGGCTTATGATAGACAGCAAAACTGAGAGCAATGCAGTGCCATGCAGCTCATTTTAAGGGATCCATATGTGATAGATCGCAAAATACGAAAATATATATGAGTGCAATCGCTATTTATGCGAATGAGGCAAGCAAAGGAGACCCTCTATATAGGCTGGACTGGCATTTAAACGATTATGACCATCAAAGACACACAAAACATCTTATCTAAAACATCTAATCATATCAACTTTAGCTTTACCTCTCTGGCAAAACTGACAATGCTTTAAAAAACAAACAACTTAAAAGAAAGAGTTGTTAACCCTCGCGCTACGGTAGCTTTTTTCACCTTCGCCCTACGGGGGGGGGGGCTGACAGCCCCCTGTTAACTTCCAAACCAAACAACTTAAAGCAATGCGGCAAGAACCAACATGTTGCCTGTCATGAGAGGAATCTCACAGTATGTGATGTTTAGGTTTCAGGTCAACAGGTGACCTTCCAGGTCAAGTGAATGACCTCGGATTTACCACGTCCAGAACAACGATTTTGCTCTTCAGAAAACCTAAAAATTTGAAATTGATAAATGTAAATAAAAAGGCATGTTCCTAGACCAGTTTTGGCTCAGAAATACAGAAAAGGTAATTATTTGTTCGAATCTTGTCAAAAGAAGTTAAACAATTTTTTTGTTTAAATGACGTCATCAGTTTACTACACTTAGGCAGCCATCACTCAGCCAAAAATGAAGAAATTGTTTTAAAATTTGGTATGAGTATTATCCATACTCATTTCTCTCACATATATTCCGGTTTTTCTAACATCTTTGACAATTTTGATTTTGTGGGATTTTTTTATTTTTTTTATTTTAGGGGTCAAAAACCCCAAATATTGGAAATCCGAGACTACTATTTTAAACAGAATGCCATTTTTTATATTTGGTGAATTGCGTTTGAAATTTGCTTTAAGCTGTTCCCGTACAGCAGTGACAAGTGCCTCATCTGGGACGCCACGTGTGTCGACACGTTCGCCGGCAACATCATCAACCAGTGTGCAACGAAGGCCGGAGCCGCGGCTCGCGCTGCCTGGTATCTGGTTGGTATCTGTCCTCGCCACTGCCTAACCTACCGCTAGAAAGACATATTTCCATCTGTCACTCCAGCAACGTATCCAACAGATCCTGTGGTGACATGAAAGTTGTTGTTTGTTGTTGTTTGTTTGTTTGATGTAATTTAAAGTTGTTTGTTATTGTTGCAATTTCGCCATCTGTCATGATACACAACTATTATTATGAACAAATATATATTGCACACAGCAAAACGCATTTATGTTACTAGCTTAGGCATACAAAGCATGCGGAAATGATTACCGCACACATTGATGCAGAAGTGCCCAGTATCGAGGCGGTGGCTGACATCCTAACCATTGACGCTGTCTGTAGGGAGACCCCATTTTGTGTGGCGACCCGACTTATTGCCGATCAGCGACCCGGTGGGTGCAGGTGTGCGGTGTTGCTGCTCCCACACCCAAGTCACGCACTCGGCGAACAGTGCCTCTTAAAAGTTGACTTGCTGAACGAGACGTGGGAGGCGGTGTTGGAATAAGCGTCGTCACCTATTTTGGAGTGGGGAACGATGTATATTCTGAAACCATGTTAAAGGTGAAACATTCTCTTTGACAGCTGGTTAACTTGAACAAGTCTGAACTCCCGACAGCTGGCTACCACTGGCGGGTCCAGGGGGGGGGGGAGGAAAAAGACCCTCCCCATTCCACGCTCGACGGGGACGTGGCAATATAAATTTGCCCCCCCCCCCCCCCTCCCAAATCCGCTGAAACTGGCGATGAAAAATGGGTACTGACCGCGAAAAATAACTTCTTGCGAAAGAAATCAATCGTTATTTTTTTTCCTCGTCGTGTATCCTCTATTTGGTAGTATTTTGGTAGCAGTGGGGAAAGTGGCGCGTGTATATTTTTAAATGTCGAATACAAAATCCAGACCCATCATACTTAACCCTCGCCCGTGCAGCGTCCGATCAATGCGTGACCGTGCCAGGGGGGGGGGGGGGGGTACGACCCCCTAGCGTTTCGCCCCTAAATGGGCTAAAGCTTCGATTAAAAAACGAGCGTGTTGCTTGTCACGAGAGGAAGTCATTGATACCCGATTGTAAGGTCCTAGATCAATAGGTGACCTCTGAGGTCATGTCAATTACCCAAAATTGAACAAAATTGTAATTGCGTATAAATTACATTTAATCGAGCTAGAATCGCGAATGAGCATATAATTATGCTAAATGGGTGCCAAATTTAAAATCAGCGTCACAAAATGTCCTAGAAATTGTCAAATTCCAAAAAGGTCATGTCAGGTCATGTCAGGTCATTTGAGGTCAGTGACCTCGGTTGACCTGTTGGGGCGCATGACCCCAGTGGAACATATAATTATGTAAAATGGAGCCAAGGGGGGTGCATTAAGGGCAAATCCCTCCCACAGAAACGTGGCTGACATTTAGTACAAGGATAAGACTTTCTCCCACCCACCCCGGCTCAAGACTTTTCGTGCTGACGACCCGACTCCTCCCCCCCCCCCCCCCCCCGGTCAACAACTTTTCGCTGATGAAGCGGAGCGAAATGTTAGCCTGCTTCACTCTGAATCCGACATTTCGTCTTTATGAGTTAATTAATCTAGATTACATCTATTATTGGATTTGATATTGGAGATTAATATAACGGCGGGCACATTGACGCTCTTCGTCCAATCCAAAATCACCCTCATCGACTTACCATTTAGTGCGCAGTTAAGAACAGGCTTAGTAAGTCGACAGAGGGCCAAGATAGTCACCACATACGGAAGCATCAAATTACTCTTCAAATAGGTTTGGCTTATCAATACTTTCAACCGAAAGTGGAAAGATTGCTATATGATTGATCGCAGACATCTTCAAAACATAAAATGTTGGTTGATTTACTAAATGAAAATGGAATAGAACGGAGATCCATTTTGCGTTCAACTTCCAATCACCGATACGCTGGCTTTCAAATAAACACAGCTTTTTGCAGCATTGAGGTTCGCATGGTTTGCTGTGGACTCCTTGCGCCTGCACTCCGCAGCAAACTTCAAGGTAGGGCAACACAAACCTGGTGAATAAGCCATGCACCAGCAAACCAAAAGAACGCAGTGAGAACCAAAAACTTCAGACTAACACTAGAGGGACTGGATCAACTGGATCTCACTTGACCATGTAGAGGATGGTCTTGTCGTGATGAAGCCAGATGTAGTGGTTGGGGATGGTCATCTCCTGGAAGTGGACCTGCTTGGCGTTCTTGAAGTACGAGTCTGGCTGCCAGATGTTGTTCAGCCAGGAGACTGGCAGCAGGCGGTAGTCGGAGGTCATGTTGCTCGGGAACCGAAGACGGTGCTCCATCCAGCTCTGGGCGAAAAATATGTCGGCCGCGTACGTCTGAAGAAAGAAGACGGCCGTGCCGTGTCAGGTGAGAAGGGTTACGGTATACAGCGGAGTTAGCAGTACCGCGGGGTTAGCAGTGTTAGTACCGCTGGTCTGCAATGTTATACCGCAGGTTAGCAGTGCTAGTACCACTGGTCTGCAATGTTATACCGCGGGTTTGCAGTGTTTGTACCGCGGGTTAGCAGTGTTAGTACCGCGGGGTTAACAGTGTTAGTACCGTGGATTAGCAGTGTTAGTATCGCTGGTCTGTTATGTTAAACCGCGGGGTTAGCAGTGTTAGTACCGCTAGTCTGGAATGTTATACCGCGGGGTTAGCAGTGTAAGTACCGCGGCGTTAGCAGTGTTAGTACCGCTGGTCTGCAATGTTATACCGCGGGTTAGCAGTGCTAGTACCGCGGGGTTAGCAATGTTATACCGCGGGTTTGCAGTGTTAGTACCGCGGGTTAACAATGTTAGTACCGCGGGTTAGCAGTGTTAGTACCGCGGGGTTAGCAGTGTTAGAACCACGGGTTAGCAGTGCTAGTACCGCGGGGTTAGCAGTGTTAGTACCGTGGGTTAGCAGTGTTAGTACCGCTGGTCTGCAATGTTATACCGCAGGTTAGCAGTGCTAGTACCACTGGTCTGCAATGTTATACCGCGAGTTTGTAGTGTTAGTACCGCGGGTTAGCAGTGTTAGTACCGCGGGGTTAACAGTGTTAGTACCGTGGATTAGCAGTGTTAGTACCGCTGGTCTACAATGTTAGTACCACGGGGTTAGCAGTGTTAGTACCGCGGGGTTAGCAGTGTTAGTACCGCGGGGTTAGCAGTGTTAGTACCACTGGTCTGCAATATTATACCACGGGTTAGCAGTATTAGTACCACTGGTCTGCAATGTTATACCGCGGGTTTGCAGTGTTAGTACCGTGGGTTAACAGTGTTAGTACCGCGGGGTTAACAGTGTTAGTACCGTGGATTAGCAGTGTTAGTACCGCTGGTCTGTTATGTTAAACCGCGGGGTTAGCAGTGTTAGTACCGCTGGTCTGCAATGTTATACCGCGGGTTAGCAGTGTTAGTACCGCGGGGTTAGCAATGCTATACCGCAGGTTTGCAGTGGTAGTACCGCGGGTTAGCAATGTTAGTACCGCGGGTTAGCAGTGTTAGTACCGCGGGGTTAGCAGTGTTAGTACCGCGGGTTAGCAGTGCTAGTACCGCGGGGTTAGCAGTGTTAGTACCGTGGGTTAGCAGTGTTAGTACCGCTGGTCTGCAATGTTATACCGCGGGGTTAGCAGTGTTAGTACCGCTAGTCTGGAATGTTATACCGCAGGTTAGCAGTGTTAGTACCGCGGGTTAGCAGTGTTAATACCGCGGGGTTAGCAGTGTTAGTACCGCAGGGTTAGCAGTGTTAGTACCGTGGGTTAGCAGTGTTAGTACCGCTGGTCTGCAATGTTATACCGCGGGGTTAGCAGTGTTAGTACCGCTGATCTGCAATGTTATACCACGGGTTGGCAGTATTAGTACCGCTGGTCTGAAATGTTATACCGCTGGGTTAGCAGTGTTAGTACCGCGGGTTAGCAGTGCTAGTACCGCGGGTTAGCAGTGTTAGTACCACTGGTATGCAATGTTATACCGCGGGTTTGCAGTGTTAGTACCGCGGGGTTAGCAGTGTTAGTACCGTGGGTTAGCAGTGTTAGTACCGCTGGTCTGAAATGTTATACCGCGGGTTAGCAGTGTTAGTACCACTAGTCTGCAATGTTATACCGCGGGTTAGCAGTGTTAGTACCGCTGGTCTGAAAATGTTATAGCGCGGGTTAGCAGTGTTAGCACACCTGGTTTGCAATGTTATACCACGGGGTCAGCAGTGTTAGTACCGCTGGTCTGCAATGGTATACCAAGGGTTAGCAGTGTTATTACCGCGGGTTAGCAGTGTTAGTACCGCGGGGTTAGCAGTGTTAGTACCGCGGGTTAGCAGTGTTAGTACCGCGGGGTTAGCAGTGTTAGTACCGCGGGGTTAGCAGTGTTAGTACCGCGGGTTAGCAGTGTTAGTACCGCGGGGTTAACAGTGTTAGTACCGCGGGTTTAGCAGTGTTAGTACCGCGGGGTTAGCAGTGTTAGTACCGCGGGTTAGCAGTGTTAGCACCGCGGGTTAGCAATGTTAGTACCGAGGGGTTAGCAGCGTTAGTACCGCGGGGTTAGCAGTGCTAGTACCGCGGGGTTAGCAGTGTTAGTACCGCAGGTCAGCAGTGTTAGTACCGCGGGTTAGCAGTGTTATACCGCAGGGTTAGCAGTGTTAGTACCGCTGGTCTGCAATGCTATACCGCAGGTTAGCAGTGTTAGTACCGCTGGTCTGCAATGTTATACCGCGGGTTAACAGTGTTAGTACCGCGGGTTAGCAGTGTTAGTACCGCGGGTTAGCAGTGTTAGTACCGCGGGTTAGCAGTGTTAGTACCGCTGATCTGCAATGTTATACCGCAGGTTAGCAGTACTAGTACCACTGGTCTGCAATGTTATACCGCGGGTTTGCAGTGTTAGTACCGCGGGTTAGCAGTGTTAGTACCGCGGGGTTAACAGTGTTAGTACCGTGGATTAGCAGTGTTAGTACCGCTGGTCTACAATGTTAGTACCGCGGGGTTAGCAGTGTTAGTACCGCGGGGTTAGCAGTGTTAGTACCGCGTGGTTAGCAGTGTTAGTACCACTGGTCTGCAATGTTATACCACGGGTTAGCAGTGTTAGTACCACTGGTCTGCAATGTTATACCGCGGGTTTGCAGTGTTAGTACCGCGGGTTAACAGTGTTAGTACCGCGGGGTTAACAGTGTTAGTACCGTGGATTAGCAGTGTTAGTACCGCTGGTCTGTTATGTTATACCGCGGGGTTAGCAGTGTTAGTACCGCGGGGTTGGCAGTGTTAGTACCGCTGGTCTGCAATATTATACCGCGGGTTAGCAGTGTTAGTACTGCGAGGTTAGCAATGTTATACCGCGGGTTTGCAGTGTTAGTACCGCGGGTTAGCAATGTTAGTACCGCGGGTTAGCAGTGCTAGTACCGCGGGGTTAGCAGTTTTAGTACTGCGGGTTAGCAGTGCTAGTACCGCGGGGTTAACAGTGTTAGTACCGTGGATTAGCAGTGTTAGTACCGCTGGTCTGTTATGTTATACCGCGGGGTTAGCAGTGTTAGTACCGCGGGGTTAGCAATGTTATACCGCGGGTTTGCAGTGTTAGTACCGCGGGTTAGCAATGTTAGTACCGCGGGTTAGCAGTGCTAGTACCGCGGGGTTAGCAGTTTTAGTACTGCGGGTTAGCAGTGCTAGTACCGCAGGGTTATCAGTGTTAGTACCGTTGGTTAGCAGTGTTAGTACCGCTGGTCTGCAATGTTATACCGCGGGGTTAGCAGTGTTAGTACCGCTGGTCTGGAATGTTATACCGCGGGTTAGCAGTGTTAGTACCGCGGGTTAGCAGTGTTAATACCGAGGGGTTAGCAGTGTTAGTACCGCGGGTTAGCAGTTTTAGTACCGCGGTGTTAGCAGTGTTAGTACCGTGGGTTAGCAGTGTTAGTACCGCTGGTCTGCAATGCTATACCGCGGGGTTAGCAGTGTTAGTACCGCTGGTCTGCATTGTTATACCACGGGTTAGTAGTATTAGTACCGCTGGTCTGAAATGTTATACCGCTGGGTTAGCAGTGTTAGTACCGCGAGTTAGCAGTGCTAGTACCACGGGTTAGTAGTATTAGTACCACTGGTCTGCAATGTTATACCGCGGGTTTGCAGTGTTAGTACCGCGGGGTTAGCAGTGTTAGTACCGTGGGTTAGCAGTGTTAGTACCGCTGGTCCGAAATGTTATACCGCGGGTTAGCAGTGTTAGTACCGCTGGTCTGCAATGTTATAGCGCGGGTTAGCAGTGTTAGTACCGCTGGTTTGCAATGTTATACCGCGGGGTCAGCAGTGTTAGTACCGCTGGTCTGCAATGTTATACCAAGGGTTAGCAGTGTTAGTACCGCGGGTTAGCAGTGTTAGTACCGCGGGGTTAGCAGTGTTAGTACTGCGGGTTAGCAGTGCTAGTACCGCGGGGTTAGCAGTGTTAGTACCGTGGGGTTAGCAGTGTTAGTACCGCGGGTTAGCAGTGTTAGTACCACTGGTCTGCAATGTTAGTACCGCGGGGTTAGCAGTGTTAGTACCGCGGGGTTAGCGGGGTTAGTACTGCGGGGTTAGCTGCGTTAGTACCATGGGTTAGAAGTGTTAGTACCGGTGGTCTACAATGCTAGTACCGCGGGGTTAGCAGTGTTAGTACTGCGGGTTTAGCAGTGTTAGTACCGCGGGGTTAGCAGTGTTAGTACCACTGGTCTGCAATGTTATACCACGGTAAGCAGTGTTAGTACCCCTGGTCTTCAATGTTAGTACCGCGGGTTAGCAGTGTTAGCACCGCGGGTTAGCAGTGTTAGAACCGCGGGGTTAGCAGTGTTAGTACCGCGGGTTAGCAGTGTTAGTACCGCGGGTCAGCAGTGTTAGTACCACTGGTCTGCAATGTTATACCGCGGGGTTAGCAGTGTTAGTACCACGGGGTTAGCAGTGTTAGTACCGCGGGTTAGCAGTGCTAGTACCGCGGGGTTAGCAGTGTTAGTACCGAGGGGTTAGCAGTGTTAGTACTGCTGGTCTGCAATGTTATACCGCAGGTTAGCAGTGCTAGTACCGCTGGTCTGCAATGTTATACCACGGGTTAGCAGTGTTAGTACCGTGGGTTAGCGGTGTTAGTACCGCGAGGTTAGCAGTGTTAGTACCGAGGGTTAGCAGTGTTAGTACCGTTAGTCTGCAATGTTAGTACCGCGGGGTTAGCAGTGTTAGTACCGCTGGTCTGCAATGTTAGTACCGCGGGGTTAGCAGTGTTAGTACCGCCGGGGTTAGCAGTGTTAGTACCGCGGGTTAGCAGTGTTAGTACCGCTGGTCTGCAATGTTAGTACCGTGGGGTTAGCAGTGTTAGTACCGCCGGGGTTAGCAGTGTTAGTACCGCTGGTCTGCAATGTTAGTACCGTGGGGTTAGCAGTGTTAGTACCGTGGGGTTACCAGTGTTAGTACCGCGGGGTTAGCAGTGTTAGTACCGCGGGTTAGCAGTGCTGTTAGCAGGAGTTTCAGTGTCAAAGGGAACGCGGGTATAGGTGTCTTGGCTTGCTTAGGATAAACTCCTTTTGCTAGTTTGGGGCATAGTGCTGCCAATAACTGCGGAAGCAGTGAAAAGGGAAACGAAAATGACACGGTAAACCGTCCATATTGCTGATGGTGTTTTTCTTGTCCGTCAAAGCGACGGAATTCTCCAGTTATATGGAGACGATAGAGCCACCCCTTCACTGGGTGGCTCTATGACAGCCACCTGTTCTGTGGCGGGCGTCATCAGTGCCGGGATTAACGTTGTCACTGGAGATCAGGGTCTCGCAATCGATAGGACAACACGGTAGATGGTGCTTCGGTTCTTTAAGCATTTACCGAATATCGGGTGACCTGTACGGCGCACCAGATAGCCACACACGATATACCAGCTGACATACGATCTGCTTATCATGCCAGATGATAGGGAACTGCTTACCATGGATTCCTCGTTGATGGAGTCCAGTGTCATCACAGTGACGTGGAAATAGACCACCGTTGGATGACCTGGAAAACAAAAGGATGCTATTTTTTTTATTTTTGCGGTAAAAAAAATATATTATATAAAGCTCAATGACAATCCGACAAGCGATTTGTGTACACATTAATGGATGACAATACACTACAACCTTCGGGCCGGCGCAAACAGCGGTCCGGTGGCGACCCCGCCCAGAGAATCTAGGCGGACTAGACGGTGTCCGATGGGCAGACTGCCTCAATGTGGGAAGTGCCGGCAAGCTCGAAGAAGAGCACGTATGCCCCGCAGCTGGTGACACTGCGCTGATTGACCAGACGCACCCGTGAGTCGTTGTACTCGGATACTATCGATAGAGTAAACTCTACTGAAATCATCCAGCAGTACCAAATATTAGAACAACAAATCTGTATCGTTTTCGTTTAGTTCGATTAGTTAGAACAGCATGGGCACGTGGAGCCCAAACGGCTGGCCCGATTTCGACGCGGGTGGCACCTTTCGGTGCGACAAAACTGCGGACAGATGATGGTACTATTAATATGCTGCTGAACACGTTTAATGCTGAACACGTATATAATGCATATATACGTGTAATGCATATAATGTATATAATGCATTATATATGTGCATATAGTCACATATATAATGCTGAATACGTTTTTTTAATTATATGATTTCTGAATACCGAGACACGAATACCCTGACCTCCTCCATATTTTCTCTGCAATCGCAAGATTAGTGAGCAATACAATTATATGATCCAAATGAAGATTTATCAAGTTCAAAAGCGTAGAAAGATGAGAAACGTGTTTACATGTTTCTCAGAGTTCGAAGATTTCCACGGGGCCGTCGCTCGGAAAATGGGAGGAGCTTGTGTGTGTGTGTGTGTGTGTGTGTGTGTGTGTGTGTGTGTGTGTGTGTGTGTGTGTGTGTGTGTGTGTGTGTGTGTGTGTGTGTGTGTGTGTGTGTGTGTGTGTGTGTGTGTGTGTGTGTGTGTGTGTGTGTGTGTGTGTGTGTGTGTGTGTGTGTGTGTGTGTGTGTGTGTGTGTGTGTGTGTGTGTGTGTGTGTGTGTGTGTGTGTGTGTGTGTGTGTGTGTGTGTGTGTGTGTGTGTGTGTGTGTGTGTGTGTGTGTGTGTGTGTGTGTGTGTGTGTGTGTGTGTGTGTGTGTGTGTGTGTGTGTGTGTGTGTGTGTGTGTGTGTGTGTGTGTGTGTGTGTGTGTGTGTGTGTGTGTGTGTGTGTGTGTGTGTGTGTGTGTGTGTGTGTGTGTGTGTGTGTGTGTGTGTGTGTGTGTGTGTGTGTGTGTGTGTGTGTGTGTGTGTGTGTGTGTGTGTGTGTGTGTGTGTGTGTGTGTGTGTGTGTGTGTGTGTGTGTGTGTGTGTGTGTGTGTGTGTGTGTGTGTGTGTGTGTGTGTGTGTGTGTGTGTGTGTGTGTGTGTGTGTGTGTGTGTGTGTGTGTGTGTGTGTGTGTGTGTGTGTGTGTGTGTGTGTGTGTGTGTGTGTGTGTGTGTGTGTGTGTGTGTGTGTGTGTGTGTGTGTGTGTGTGTGTGTGTGTGTGTGTGTGTGTGTGTGTGTGTGTGTGTGTGTGTGTGTGTGTGTGTGTGTGTGTGTGTGTGTGTGTGTGTGTGTGTGTGTGTGTGTGTGTGTGTGTGTGTGTGTGTGTGTGTGTGTGTGTGTGTGTGTGTGTGTGTGTGTGTGTGTGTGTGTGTGTGTGTGTGTGTGTGTGTGTGTGTGTGTGTGTGTGTGTGTGTGTGTGTGTGTGTGTGTGTGTGTGTGTGTGTGTGTGTGTGTGTGTGTGTGTGTGTGTGTGTGTGTGTGTGTGTGTGTGTGTGT
>JAXIVJ010009697.1:0-25000 GCA_036785665.1 Chirona hameri | reverse complement strand
GCCGGCAATACGATCGGGGCATTGCCTTGGGGTCAAAATCGTACGATAATTCCGTAATTTGGCCAATACCTTAATTTAGCCAATACTGTAATTTGGTCAATTTCGAACCGATTTCCAATGGAAAATTACCAAAAGATACTTCACGTGGCCATGAAAAGCAAAGAACATGGAAATGTGTGTTCCCTGACAGTTACCGGACTGGGATTCGTGAAAATTTAGGCGGTGATTTTCTTTTCTTTTTGCAATTTTGACCCATTTTTAGGTATTTTTCGAGGAACATTTCAGAGATCGAAATTAAACTAAAGGAAAAAACACTCCGGAATGTGAGGGTGCCACCTACAGTGCCGCAAGCTTTGAATACGCATTTACGTGAAAATGTACGTGGTAATTTTAGTTTTGCGCAATTTTGACCGATTTCCATGCGTTTTTGGGTAAAAATTTAAAAAATAAAAATAAAAGAAGACGAAAGGGGTTCTAAAATCAGATTCCAGATAACCGTTTTGATACTTTTCCACCTAGGGAGTATGAGGGGTGCCAAGTGGTGCGTTTTACCCCCTACTTATGAAGCTTGAACTATTTGGGGCACAAAGCTAAGTCGGGTACAAATGTACGTGACCTGCAAGTATGGGACCTGTGGTGCCACCGGTTCGATCTGTAGAGGTGGTGAGAAAAACATCAGAAAAAAACATTTTTCTGGGCCATGTCATGATGGTGTGAAATATGTAAAGGTAACATTGCATGGTCACTCAGTCTGTACCTATATTGGTGTGCATAGCAGAAACCTCGCTGCGTAAGGTATACCCTAGGGTAAGAACGAACTTTAACGAAGGATGACGGCATAATTTTAGTACATATAGCGCTAACTATCCGATTCACAGATTGTCATTGTTTGGCGAAATGTACCTGTGGCAAAAATATTCGTATAAGCAGAAAATTGGAAATGTTAAAGTTAACCCTGCAAATCGAAAGAGAGGAATTATTTTACCATAGGGGAAAAATGGCATAGTATTTGTTTTAAACCAAATGGAATCCATTTATCTTTTTACTGCCAGATGCTACCAAACAAGCATTGTTTATTCCGTTGCACGGCTAGGGTACTTAGTGTTTCAAACCTCTAAAACCGTGATATTTAAGTTGTTTTTATTCTTATAATCAACAGGGAAAAACATTAGGCTGGTGTCCGTGACATTGCATATCTACCTCTTGATTTCCTGCCATGCTGCTACTATCAAATCTGGGACGGTCTTAAAACCGGACATGCGCCAGGGGCGGATCCAGGGGGCACAGAGGACACGTGCCCTCCCCTCCAAAACGTCTGAGGGCGCGCCGGAAAGGGCCAACGAGACTGCGCGAAACGTGGTATCATGGGCTCTCTAAGATTCTGGAGACCACGCGAAGCGTGGTCTTTATAAAGCTTAGAGCACTTAAAAGGCCCTATTTTCAGATAAGGGCCACCAGGCTTTATCTGCAAGACCAAAGAGTCCCATGGACGTTCAAAAGGTCCCTGTGCAGGTCAGGCACCTCCCTCACCCTTGGGGGAAATCCTAGCTGCATGCCTGTGCCCTACGTCGGTCTGATAGTGTCCTTGTTAGGTCTGAATAGACCCTCGCTGGGTCTGAGAGAGCCTCTACGCCTGTCGGCGAGGGCCTTGGCCAGTTCTGAAAGGGCCCTGGGGTCGTTTGCGAGGGTCCTGGCCGGGCCTGAGAGGGCAATACGCCCGCTAAGAGGGCCTTATCAAGCCTTAGAGGGACCCTACGCTGGTTTGAGAGGCCCAGTCCCAGTCCTGACTGGGCCCTACATTAGTCAGAGATGGCCCTTTCCGGGATATAAATGGGACCCTATACCGGACACCAGGCGAGCCATTTGGGCCTGCCTGAACATGAGGCCTTGTCTGAGCCCTCTCAGGCCTGGTAATGCCCCTCTCTCTAACGGACGTAGCGCCATTCAAGTCTGGCAAGGTCCCTATCAGGCTTAGAAAGGGCCCTCTCAGGCCCACCGGTAGTAGTCTCAAAGAGACTGAGGGACCTCTCTTACCGACCTTAGGGTCATCTCACACTGGCACAGGACCCTCTCAGAATGACCGAGGTCCCTTTCAGACCTACTAATGGTCCTCTCAGACCAGCATAGGGCGCACAGAAGTCTTGCAAGGGCCATACAAGACTGGCATAGGGCCCTCTCAGGTCTGAAAAGGTCTTTCTCAGACCTGTATGTGACTCTTTCAGACCTGACGAGGGCCCTCTTATGCTTGTCAAGGGCTTCATCTTACCTGAAAATACACTCTCAGACCGACTGGGGGCCCTTTCAGACCTGCAAAAACGTTCGCGGCCCCCTTCAGCTCGGGAGCTCCTTGACGTCTGATGTGACCCCACCCCCCACCCCGAAAATTACCCTGGATCCGCCCCTGACATGCCCCAAGTATGTCGATATTCCTGAAGATAAATGTCGAGAATCGACGCGCCATACATGCCTTTGTTTATTTGCTACCATATTGCAAAATATTGATGCCAAATGCTCTGACATCACACCGGGAGTCGTTTCTCCCTCCTGGGTAAACCTTATTAGTAAAGGAATTTTGGTTTGAACACCCCCTAAGGTCACCAGGTCACATAGGCGTAGGAACGTTTTGAAAAGTGGGGGGGGGGGGCAGCCTCAGTGGCGGGTCTAGGTTTCAAGTTAAGTAAAGAACAGTCAGGTGTCTTAGTACTGCCGATCAAATAGGAGAAAGAGAAACGCATCACATATTCCAAAATGGTGTGCGCTTTGCTGCTAAAGAAACTAGTTAAGATACATGACTACTGCACTATACCCATTTATCGACCGCAAATGGTAAACGGAATAACATGTCAACAAGGGATATACAGGTCATCAGGGATATAAGTTCAGACCCAAAATAATAATTAAATATGAAAAGTTAAAAACCCCTAAACCCTTGAACAAACTGGGTAATGGCAGACAACTTGCAACAAACCCTTCTATCTTCAGAGATCGCCACAATATATGATTGCATGTAGTCTTGAAAACCAACTATCGCTGCCCAAATTTGTCGCCTATGTGTTTGAAAGTTGAGCACAGACCTTTGGTTTTCGGTGGTGCCATCTTGTCGTACTGTTTTGGAGGCTCCGGCAGAATGTCCTTGAATACCAACACCGAATCCTCCTCCTCAGCGTCAGCACTGCAACAACAGTCAAAACATTAGCTATTGTTTAAAACCACAATTAAATCTGTCACAAATAAGACCACATTGCACTTCATGCGAATGAATATCTAGTCATTAATGAATCGCCTAAATCATTCTGACCTGACCTCTGGAACTTACATGTTGTTAGTCATATTTGTGCATATAATGTAGGTAAGTCAGATGTTGCAAACATATGACGACTGTATTTTACCTAAATAAAAACTGGTTCAACTACATACAATTTGCCTATTTTGATCGGAGTCGTCTTCAAATGATAATCATAAATCAGATCACCGCCAGTACGATTGCCGTTGCGTTTTAGGGTAACTTCATCATCTGTATGTGTCTAAAAAAAAATACTTGCCTCTTTTGGTTTACGTTGCCAGACTTTTTACAGATGACACATTTGGTGTTTTCGTCACTGCAAAGATACACATAATTAATGTCAAAGACAATTAGACAATCCTGAATTCGCGTTGCGTAGTTGTATTCTTCCTGCTTTGTGTTAACTACAAAATGGAAAGAAATATAGGCACTGCAATACAAAGACAAATACAAACAAATACAACAATACAACTGCAATGTGAAATGTAACCAAATCATTTTGACTGTCTGTCAGTTAATTTCTTTAAAGGGAATAGGTCACCTTGAAAGTTGTCTTGAAATTCACCATACGGCGCATCTTGAGCACAAAACTACGAATATGACTTTCGTTTGGACAACTGATGGATATATGTGGTGAAAGAAGTACGTTTCTCTTTGCATTTCACGAGAAATCGTAGATAGCAGCTGGCGTTCTGGCTCCGCCCCGCTCCGCCTGACGCCAAGTACAGTCTCTGACAAGGGGCCGCCGCGCCGCCCGGGCGGCTGAGCGGATATTAACGAGGCGTCGTGATCAGAGACTACGTGTCGGAGTGTGTACCTGTTTCCGGCGGCGAGCGTTCATGTCGCGATTGTGGCCCGGAACAGCGGACATGAAACCGGGCCCATTAGCCCAGTGTCGAAATTCCTTAACATAGGGAGGTAATTCTTTCACCACAACCCATTTTTAGATCTGCTCTACACATCTGCTATCTCATTCAACAACCCCATCCATGTTAAAGGTGAACTATTCCCTTTAACCCTATTTGTAACAGGGGGGGGGGCGGATTCCGCCCCCTCATGTTTTTTTCGCAGATATCTCCAGAACGGCTGGGAGAAGGCCCATGAAATTTTAGGGCTTTTCCTGGAATTGAATACCGCATTTTCACTCAAAATTTTGAGTTCTTAACCTGAACAGATGCGGTTCCAGGGCACAGTTTTGGGTGGGTTCGGAGGCGACATTTGTCGATAATACGGAAATGCGATCTTCACGGTTTCTTGCTAACTGCCTCATGTATGAAGGAGTTACATCGGTTTACGGTGATTGCAACAAGTGCAAATTAGTTGATGTTAATGAAATACCATAAAAATTGCATGGCAGAAGCAGTTGCAGGGGCTTGAAATGGGGGGGGGGGTGGGTTCCAGGAAGTATTCAATGCTTGGCGGGAAGCCAATAAAGCAATGTAATTTACAATGTCATAACATGCAAATGTCATAACATACTGCAGTTTTCGGATGAAACACGCACCACAGGGTACTCTACGAACGATTATAAGATAATAGGCGAGTCCAGGTAGGGTAAAGAAGGAGGGGTGTAAGCAATGTGAATTGAAGTTGTAAGTGAAATAGTCACTGTTGACTAGTTAGTATCATAATAGCGGATAATATGCTTATCAAAAGGTCTTGCGCCTCCCCAGTTTGGATCCTAGATACGCCTATGATGAACTAAAACATGCAAAAAGGAACTATCTACGATCAGTAACTTATTTATAGTGCTGGGTAGCAACTTGCCTGCGGTGAATATTTTTTCCCAATTTTACCTCCCTTTTTCACTAACCTGGTACCGCCTATAGCAAAAAATAGGATTTATAACTGGTTTTTTTTAATGTCACAATAACATACCATTTCATTTATCAAAAAGCAACATCAGAAAATGGTTTAATTACGCATTTACTTCACCCCCATATTGTGTGACCTGCACACGCCTATTATTTTTGAATTTTCAAACGTCATCGCCATATATCAATTTTCAGTTCAATCTCTATCGATTCTTATTAGTTGTGTTAAAGTCGGTTGATAAACATGACAGCTGTATTGTATCAAAAATACCACTCAAATTTGTAGTTTTGCCCCTCTGTTGCCCCCTATTACAAATGTAGATTTTTGTGTTATTTAGAAATGTAGATCGTGTTGGGGGGAACCAAACGACGTTTAATTTTGTTTTTAATCGGACGGGTAGATCTCGAGATCTCCGGGGGGGGGGGGGGGGTTGGAATCCCCCCCCCCCCCCTGTTACAAATAGGGTTAAGTAGGCAAAAGGTATGTGACACAATATATGTTAATCTCTCTCAACTGATGAATGTATTGCGATACTTCGCCAACTTCTAAAGACGCATTCGGCGTTGTGAAGCCTAAAGGCTGAAACACAGGGTGCGATCGGCAACACGACGAATTCGCCGTCATAACGACGAATTCGTCGGTGATTCGTCGGCCACCGAATATTCGCTCAGTTTGTGTTCGGCAACACGACGAATCTGCAAACGAGCGAATTCGCCCGACGAATTCGCTCTGTCGGAGCGCGAATTTCCAAACCAGTCGTCGGGAGGGCTAATTTCTTTTGAAAGTCCGATAAAATGACCAATGCTCATCAAACATTAGGAAAAGAGAATATGGCATACCCTGTCTCTACCACTGAACAGTGAACATGATTTCTGACAAAGTTAAAAATACCGTAATTTCTGATAACAAGTAAAATAACCACACAAACCATGACACGGCGCAGCAGTGACAAAACCGGCGGATAATTGTTTTTGTTCCAAAACGCACGAGACAGCGAATTCGTCGGAGAACGAATTCGCTGGATTCGTCAGAGAGCGAATTCGTCGTGTTGCCGATCTTACCCTAAGTACCAGTATCCGGCGATTTTAGCTAAGCGTGACGTCATAGTGGTTCGTATACGAATTATGGTAAAAGTGAAATCGGTGG
Source organism: Chirona hameri (assembly GCA_036785665.1). NCBI lineage: Eukaryota > Metazoa > Arthropoda > Thecostraca > Balanomorpha > Balanidae > Chirona > Chirona hameri. The sequence goes on along the minus strand of JAXIVJ010009697.1, from coordinate 18,756 downwards.
CACGCGATGCACCTTAACCCTATTTGTAACAGGCTCCTGGCTACCCCTATTTGTAACAGGGGGGGGGGGGGGCGGATTCCGCCTCCCCCAGAGATCTCGAGATCTACCCGTCCGATTTTCAAAAATGAAACGGCGTTTGGTTCCCCTCAGCACAATCTACAATACGATCTACAAATAATACACAAATCCAAATTTGTGATAGGGGGGCAACAGGGGGGGGGGGGGCGGCAAAAACTACAAATGTTAGTGGTATTTGTGATCCAAGACAGCTGTCATGTTTATCAACCGATTTTAACACAACCAATTGGAATCGATAAATATTGAATTGGAAATTGATTTATGGCGGTGACTTTTGAAAATGCAAAAATCATAGGCGTGTGCAGGTCACTCAATATGGGAGTGAAGTAAATGCGTAATAAAACATTTTTTATGTTTTTTTATATATAAATGAAATGGTATGCTATTGTGACATTAGACAAAACAGTTATAAATCATATTTTTGCGATAGGCAGTACCAGGTTAGTGAAAAAGGGAGATCAAATTGGGAAAACAATATTAACCGCAGGCAAGTTGCTACCCAGCACTATAAATAAGCTACTGATCGTAAATAGTTCCTTTTTGCATCTTGTACTTCATCATAGGCGTATCCAGGATCCAAACTGGGGAGGCGCAAGACCTTTTTATAAGTATATTATCCGCTATTATGATACTAACTAGTCAACAGTGACTATTTCACTTACAACTTCAATTCACATTGCTTACCCCCCTTTTTACCCTACCTGGACTCGCCTATTATCTTATAGTCGTTCGTAGAGTACCCTGTAGTGCGTGTTTCATCCGAAAACTGCAGTATGTTATGTCATTGTACGCCCATGCCTCTTAGTTTCCTTGCAATAATATGACCCCCTTTCTTCCATTCCTGAGCGCGCCTCTGAAAAAATGACTTTATTCCCTCTTCTGACCTCATATGTGCATATATCATTATAAGCTAATCATCTATTGTGCCGTTATCGCTGGCATATCGTCATCACCATGCCAGTTACCCCCTTTTCATGTGCCTGAACACGCCCCTGAAACTCTATATGTAATAAATTATGCAAATAATGGAAGCAGAAGCTATCTTTTACATATTGATAGCTATAAATGCTCCTTACATCGCTCTATTGGCTTCCCGCCAAGCATTGAATACTTCCTAGAACCCCCCTACCCTTTCAAGCCCCTGAAACCGCCTCTGCCATGCAATTTGTATGATATTTCATTAACAACAACTAATTTGCACTTGTTGCAATCACCGTAAACCGATGTAGCTCCCTCATATTTGAGGCAGTTAGGAAGAAACCGTGAAGATCGCATTTCCGTATTATCGCCAAATGTCGCCAAATTTCATAACTGAAGGGGCTACCGTTCCCACCCGCACCCATTACAAAGTTTAAGCATATTTCACCTTTTGTGGTAGCCTCACGCCGCAGCACGGCTACACACTAGGGTCCATCTCAAAATTATATTGGAATATAACAAAAAGTGGCGCTGATGATTAAGAAAATGAATTCCGAAGAGCTTTTCCCGCTAAGATCAATAATTGGTGAGCGCGAGTCGATTTACTAAGAGACCTTTTCCGAGTCTGTCGATGGTGGCGCCACCTATATCGCCGGTAGTTCCGAAGCATATTATTCCTGTTACATGATTCTGCAGCTACTGTAAGCGATCATAAAAAACCTGTTTTAGGGTAGACTGATGCTAACAGATTGAAAATAACCTGAAAATGCAAACTAAAGCTGTATTCACTATATTCCCCAATCAGATGTGCAAAGGCAAAACAACGTATCTCCACCTCATACGCACGGAACACCGGCCGCCGGTCTAGCTCAGCTCGGCATTCGGCAGACTGAATTGACAGGCGGTGATGACAGAATGGGTGAGGTTGTGGCGATGGAGCAGGACAGCCGGGTCATCCCCACTTGAAATGGTCGACAGGCTGCAGTCACCCCGATCGATGTAGAATATTAGAGGTTTTGTGGAAAAGTTTTACGAGCTTAGCGTCTTCATAGGATACAGTCTATTATTTAAGGAAAGGAGCTACAACATTACCAATATATTGATTCGGGTGGACTAACAACGGAATGGGTGTCGAGACAGGACTTCGACTTCACGCTGTTGGATTTTTTGTGTTGCTGTTTCATAGCGACTGAGAAAAAGTTTAAGCAGTCGTAACTAAATAAATAGCAATTTCGTTGTTTTAGATAAATTTATTGTAATGTACAACTGAGTCAATAATCGGTACCATGCATTGCATATGAAGGGCGCAGGTCCTGCTTCGGGTTGATGGCCGGGAGGATGCTTCGGTGCTTCAGCCTCGCCGTGATGAGACCGTGCCTCGATTCCTTGCCCAGCACGGAAGAACGTTCCGTCACCATCCTGACGGTCCTCTCCACAGCCTGGGTGTGTACCGGGTACGGCGGGACAGCAGCTGGGCTTTCAAGATGTCCTGCAGGTCTTCGTCGCTGAGATCTCGCAGGAGCGGTGGCTGCGTCACCTCCGCTGAGCTCCAGTCGATGAGGTCGGCGTACCCTTCAGCTCCGAAGTTGAAGTCAGGAAGCTTGAAGCTCCTGACGTCTTGCGTCTCCTGTAGACGCGCAGCACGGATGAGACAGACCGCCTTCTCCCGGGTCTCCTGGTTGTCGTCAGCGACCATGGCGAGCAGCATCTGTTCGGGAAGGGACCAGTACCTGTTCCTTTGCACCACCGCGCCGGTCGGACGATGGTGCCGACACACCTCCAAATACACCACACTATCGGTATCGCCTCCGTCACCCTGCGAGTTATCACTCCCGCCACCCGACGAACCTCCGCCTCCGCCGTTGTCGCCTCCGCAGTCGCCTCTGTTCCAGTTTCCTGGCGAAATGGCGCCATTAGTGCGGCCCTCGAGTGGCTGGTGGAACGTCTGGACCGGGACCCGGACGACCAGGTGATCCTTTGCACGATCAGCCAGTCGGCGCTGGCGGCCCTGAGACCTAAGACCCGCCGCCCGCTCAGAGCTCGCCGCTGAGAACAGTTATCTGGCGCGCCCTGCTGGCCGTGGCACAAGAGGCCGCCGGGTTTACCTCATTGGGTACCGTCTCACCGTAAGCTCGCTAGCAATGAGAGGACCGATACGCTGGCCGGGGAGGCGTCGCCGCCACCACAGGAAGGTATAGCCATGGACACCAGGACGGTCCACCGAGCAGCGGCCAGAACCGCGCCGCCGTGCGCCACCGCAAGCTGGCCCTAGGCCTGGTATCGTGCCTTGACGGGTTCGCACGTCCCGCCACTGCACCGGTGACCGGCCTGAACCGGGCCGCGGCGGCCGACGTCCACCAGCTTCCTGCGAGCTACTGCTCCGTGTCGGCCTACTACTTACATCGGATCGGCCGAAACCATTTCCGGCAGTAACCGCAGTACAACTAGCTCGGCTGCATGATGGACTGGTGCTTCATATGCAGGGAGGATACCGCCATCTCGGAGCTCATCTTGCTGAAGTGTCCGGCCCTAATGTGTGTCCGGATACGCCTGCTGAGCACCATCTCGTCCAGACCAGAAGCAATGCGGAGCGATAGCGTGCGACAGCGACCATGGCGGCCACTGCCAGGTCCATCCACCAGTCATTCCATTCCAGGTTTTATTGACAAGAAAATCCCGAAATAACACCCTACATCTCAGATTTCGATGAAACTATGTTTTAGGGGTAATCTGGGCCGTAGATTTACGCTGTGGCATTTTCAGCTTCGTCCATCCAGCGGTTTCCGAGTTTTAGCCTAAACATAATGTCTAAAATAGATGGCGCTAGTGTCTGCGGCAGCAGCAAAATGTAGGGGGCGCAGTGATCGTATATGCAATTTATGGACCTCCGAGAAAACTCGCTGGCGCTCACCAAATACCGACATTTAAGCGCTTATTTCTCTGTAAATCAACATTTTAGCATCATGCGCCACGAAAAATTACATTCCAATATAAATCTAAGAGATCACCCCAGGCTATGACACACCCTACTACACACCCTAATCCAGCAACAACAACCTTTTGTGGGGATAAAATTATAAGAATGCATTTGTCATGCTTTAAAACTCCCACACTCAATGTGAGTGGTGTAAGATTTCTTGTGAGTTGTGGTCATATTTGAAATAATTAAGTATATGATTCCTTATTTCACATGGAACGCTCAATCCAACCAGGACATTCACAAGCCCCCCCAAAAAAATTAAGATGAAATAAACTGTAGATTTGGGTATCGTTTGATCGTTTCAGTCATACATCACACATTGCATCAAACAGAGGTGAAAAAATGTTCCGACGCACCAACGCACGTCGGTGTCAGTTGATTGTGTACCGCCGTACCGTGAGTGAGCAAAATGCTGCTGAAGATAACTACGCATCTGAAACTAAAGATATGAAGGGCGCAAAAACATGACAGGATCTCAGTCAATTTCGATTTGGATCAGCATTAGAATATTAGCGAAAAACATCATGCATACACTGCCAATAATAGTGTGTTTTGATTTAGTGGCAGCGTTCCCCAAGCCAAGATTTACAGCTGAAGAAAACACGGCGACATCGCGGCTGCCCAATGACTAGCCTCATCCGCGTCGCTGTCATGTCGGTAAGTCAGGTAAGACAGCGACAATTATGGCGCTGCTTGTGCCAGTAACGACGCGATTCAAATACGTTTGCACAGGGGGTGTCATCCCGGGACTCCCCATGTATCGGCTGCCGAGCGGCCCAGCATTAGCGATGACGTCACTGGTGCTCTGGTCCATTCGTGGCCGGCCCCGTCACCGCAGCTGCGCTTTCGAGCGTTTTGCTGTTTTTTTTTACAGGTGTTGACGAGCGGCAATTTTAAGTCGTCGTCGTTAGATAAGTAAGTTAGGTAGTTAGGTTGCAAGTCTATGCTTTTGAAATATTTCGATTTTTTTAAAGTTTTTTAAAGCGTATCTTGAACATTACAAAGATCAACAATGACATTTTCAACATTACATCAGGGCCGGGGCAGCGTTTATTACACCTTAGCCAGACCGGGGCAGCGTATGGCCGTCTCGCCCCTCAGCCAGACCAGGGCAGCGTATGGCCGTATCCTCCCTCAGCCGGACCGGGGCAGCGTATGACCGTCTCGCCCCTCATCATGAACTAGCGGGGTACCCGGCGTTGCCCTGGTAAACAAACAAATATATTTCTCCCCCACTATGTCAAGGCCACGGTCAGGTCATGAATACAATTTTAGTGTGCCCTTCTTAGTATGCTCTAAGGCCACGGTCATGAATCCAATCTAATTTTAGAGTGGTCCTTCCAGTATGCTATAAGGCCACATCAATGAATCTAATTTTAGAGCATGCCTCTCAGTATGCCACAGAGCCACGGCAATTAATCTAATTTTAGAGCATTCCTCTCAGTATGCCATAAGGCCACGGTCATGAATCTAATTTTAAAGCGCTCTATTAGTGCTCAAAAAATATATTTCTCTCCCCACTATGCCAAGGCCACAGTCATGAATCTAAATTTAGTGCGCTCCTCCCAGTATGCCGTAAGGCCACGGTCATGAATCTAATCTATTTTTAGAGTGCTCCTCCCAGTATGGCATAAGGTCACGGTCATGAATCTCATTTTAGAGTGTTCTTCTCAGTATGTCATAAGGCCACGGTCATGAATTTAATTTTAGAGCGTTCCTCTCAGTATGCTATAAGGTCACGGTAATTAATTCAATTTCAGAGCATTCCTGTCAGTATGCCATAAGGTCATGGCAATTAATCTAATTTTAGAGCGCTCCTCCCAGTATGCCATAAGGCCACGGTCATGAATCTAATTTTAAAGCGCTCTATTAGTGCTCTAAATTTATATGTAGCCCCAAGATTGGACTTTTCCAGGGGCGCAGCCAGACCTTCAGAAAGGGGGGGGGGGGGCAAGCACCTGGGAGAGGCCACCCACCCCAAAAAATACCCCTGGATATGAAAAACTCTACGGATTTCGGCCACTTTATTTTGTGAGGCCCCCTTTCTAGCATTTTTTCTTCGTCTACTTTTGATGAGCTGGATTGGACCAGGACCCTCAGTAGGCATTGTACTGAGCGCATTACTAATTTGTATTGTTACGTACAGGAGAGAAAACATATCTTAGCCATGACAACAGGTGGGGGTCGGCTTTTGAGTTGGGGGGGGGGGGCTGAAATGACGAAAAAATGTACTCCCATTTTGATACGAGTATTTAAGCCTTTGCAGCATTTTTAAATGCTATAGTAGGTAGGTATAGTAGGTAGGTATGTACTTGTTAGTTAGCGCCGCGAAGCGGCGCGAAATTTTTACGGTTTTGCCTGATAAAACCCAGAAATATAGGCGGTGTGCCTTGTAGAGGATAATAAGCTAAAAATTATATTCATGCAATTCAGCGTTACGACGAACCGATGACGATGACTATGGCTTCGTTATGACGATGACTACCGATGTGACGCCGCGAAGCGGCGTAAAGATGTGAATTTTAGGTCCTAGAAAACGAAATGTTAATATTGGAACCAGACCGTGAGGTGAGATGGCTTGGGGAGATGGTCCTGGCCTGTTTTGACTATTAGCTCTTCGGTCCAGCAAATTGTGCACCGCTGGAGCAGCTTCCGGGTGCCGATCTCCTCGTCCTTGCGTTCGCGTCGCCTTTTTCGGAACTCGGTAAACTAGCTAAACATGTAGCCTGCTTGAAACTTAGAAGTGAATATTTTATGAAGGGAATGGGCCCTGGGGCCAGCAATTACCGCCAAGGAGAGCCTCTGCCAGACACTTAATGCAATTCTTTTTCCCATTTTCCAAATTTGTATAAGCAATTGCGAAACTTGTGTCATGCCGCGAAGCGGCGCGAAATTTTCCAGTTTTTGACACTAGTTTTTGACATAGCTGGATTTTTACTGCACTACAAAGACAATTTTTACGATAAATTGTTATTTTTCCCTCAAAAAGTGTGTGTGTGTGTGTGTGTGTGTGGGGAGGGGGGGGGGGGTCGACCCTCCACCGCCTTCAAAAAGTGGGGAGAGTTTGCCCAGACCTCTCCCCGACCCTCCCGTCGGCGACGCCCCTGGCTGACAAATATTGCAGCACACACTCCTGAGAGGAAAATGGTTAAATTGTTTTGTACTACCATCACCCCCCCCCCCACGAATTCAAAAACGCATCAGACTTATCAAATAACCATTTTGAAACCCAAAAAAAACATTGCACCAGGTGGGTCAGAGTACAGCACATTACCGCTCATTATAACCGCGCCGACCACGGCTAGCAGGCGCTCCAGCTATAGCAGGCGCTGCAGGCGACGGCTAGCAACCCCTGAGCAGGCTTGAGGGCCCCGTTCACAGACTCAATGGCCCTCTGGATAAGCTTGAGAGGGCCCTGAATAGACTCAATGGCCCCTTGGCAAGCCGAGAGGCCCCTAAGCAGACTCTAATAGTCCCTGTGCAGGTTCGAGAGGCCCCAGGACAGGATCAATGGACCATTGGGAAAGCTCGAGAGGCCCCTGAACAGACTAATGGATCCTAGGCAGGTTCAAGAGGCCCTTGAACAGACCCAATGGGCCCCTGAGCAAGTTCGAGAGGCCCCTGGACAGGTTCGAGAGGCCCCTGAACAGACTCAATGGGCCCCTGGACAAGCGCGGGAGACCTCTGGACAGGCTCTAATGGCCCCTGGGCAGGTTCGAGAGGCCCCTGAACAGACTCGATGGTGCTCTGGGAAAACTATAATGGGCCCCTGGGCAGGTTCAAGAGGCCCCAAAACAGACTATAATGGCCCCTGGCCAGGCTCGAGAGGCCCCTGAACATACTCAATGGGCCCCTGGACATGCTCGAGAGGCCACTGGGCAGGTTTTTGGGCCGTGGGTGGGCTCAATTGGCCCCTGAACAAGTAGACATGCTCTAGAGGCTCCTGGGCAGGGTTTTAGGGCCCCTGAGTGGGCTCAATGGGCCCCAGGGCATGCTCTAAAGGTCCCTGGGCATGTTTTTGCATCCTTGAGTGGGCTCAATGGGCCCCTGGACATGCTGGAGAGGCCCCTGGACAGTTTTGTGGGCCCCTCGGTGGGCTCAATGGGCCCCTGGACATGCCTAAGAGGCCCCCTGGGCCGGCTTCGAAAGCCCTTCAGTGTCTCTGAGGGCCCTTGGCATGCACCAGAGTGACCCTTGCCTGGTTTGAGGGCTCCTCTGTGACTTTTTGAAAGCCATTTAGCTAATGCAAATGGTATCTGGGCCAATCTCGGCGGGGCCCCCTGTGACCCGTAAGGGGGGGGGGGACAATTGCCCCCCTTGCCCCCCCCCCCCCCCCTGGCTGCGTCCCTGGACTTTTCGCACAACCAAATAATACTGACACACTAAAGCATCACTTTAAAAGATATATGCTACCAGCCACACTAATATACATTTGGGCTAGGATCGCCAGTATTAATAATAGTCAACCAATGTGGGTACCTACCTAATTAAAAGGACACGGATTCAACGGCTATAGCTCGGTAAGGCCGCAGGGTAGCACGGTAGATAACACACTGGTAGGCTGTATAAGAGAGGTAGTCATCCGGGGATTTTAGCGCCTACATTAGCATGACGTCACTGGTGCTCTGGTCCGACTCGGCTGTCCCCGCACGCGGCTCGGTGCGGTGCGAATATTTCGAACGGGTTACGGATAGTTGCGCCTAAGGTATGATCGTATTTAAAGGGATTATACGGGGTTCCGTCCTGAAAGTAAATGCACTCTTTTGCAGTTGTATGAGCTTTAAACACGTTTAAGACATATCACAGGGACCTCAATGCTCATTTAGTCCATTATTTCAGCAATTATTAGCGTTAAAACATGGGCGTTTTTCGAGACTAGTATCAGATAACGAGTACTTGATCGGCATTACTGTCCACCACTTGTATCTTAAGATCAATTTTAGAGTTTTGAATTATCTGCAAGTCCTAGACTGGATCACACAATTATTATGCAATTCAAAACTGACGGGACTTTGTATTACTACACACTGTTCATTGAGGTTTTGTGTTGTTGTGGTTTTCTTTTCTCTGGCCTTTAGCGTTGAGAATTTGGTGGTGGCGTATTCATTTTTTGGCATGGAAGTTCATGAAAAATATATAATTTTATGGGAAAACTAGGTAACTGCTGGTGTCGTTGGAACAAAACAAGTTTATTTTCTTTCAAATATTGCTTATTTTACCGGAAATATGCCATAAGTGAGGTGTTTTTATTAGCATAAAAGAGATGACTGGCTCTGCCTCAGCCGGTCCTGCAGAAAATACGCGGTGGCATCACCGCGCACTTTGGAATGTCCTTACGTGCAGAAGAGGTCATTTCCAGAAAAAATGTGGCTACCGTGGGACTTCTACCACCTTTATAAGTACGTTTTACTATGTAACTCAATTTTTCTGGGAAAAACTCGTATAATTCCTTTAAGATTACGTTTACCGCGGACAATTATCCCTCCCTTAATTCATGCTGAGGGGGATACGGCCATGCGCTGCCCGGTCTGTGTGCGGGGTGACTGGCGAGACGGCCATACGCTGCACCGGTCTGACTGAGGGGTGAGACAGTCATACGCTGCCCCAGTCTGGCTGAGGAGTGAGACGGCCATACGCTGCCCCGGGCCGGCTGAAGGGGAAGGAGAGAGACAGCCATACTCTTCCCCGGTCTGGCAGAGGGGTGAGACGGCCATACGCTGTCCCGGTCTGGCTGAGGGGCGAGACGGCCATACGCTGCACCGGTCTGACTGAAGGGTGAGACGGCCATACGCTGCCCCGGTCCGGCTGAAAGGGGGGGGGGAGACGGCCATACGCTGCCTCGGTCTAGCTGAGTGGCGAGACGGGCATACGCTGCCCCGGTCTGGCTGAGGGGCGAGCAATGACATTGTTTTGGCTTAACCCTCACCCTACGGGAGCTTTTTTCACCTTCAACCTACGGGGAGGGAGTCCTAAAAAAGACCCCCTGATAACTTCCAAACCAAGCAACATAGAGAAACTCGGTAAGAACCAACATGTTGCCTGTCATGTTTGGAATTTAACGGTATGCAATTTTCAGATTTCGGGTCAACAAGTGACCTTCCAGGTCAAGTGAATGACCTCGATCGACCACGTCCAGAACAGCGATTTTTCTGTCAGAAAACCTCAAAATGAGAAATTGATAAATGTAAATAAAAAGGCATGTTCCTAGACCAGTTTTGTCTCAGAAATACAGAAAAGGTAATTATTTATTCGTATCTGGTAAAAAAGTCAACAAAAGTTATTAAAAAAGACGTCATGAATTTCTTACACTTAGGGAGCCGTTACTCAGTCAAAAATAGAGATATTTCTTTGAAATTTGGTTTGAGTATTGTCCATATTCAGTTCTCTCACATATATTCCGTTTTTTAACATCTTTGAAAATTTTGATTTTGTGGTGATTTAAATAAAACAGTTTTGTTCATTTTGGGGGTCAAAAACCCCAAATTTTGAAAATCCGAGATTGCGATTTTAAAGCAAATGACATTTTGTATCTTTACGTAACTGCGTCTGCAATTTGCTTCAAAACTCTGTTTTCTACAATTTTTCAAACATTTATCGTTTTTCCACCAACATGACGTCATCACAACATCATTATTTCCCAAATTTCTCAACCAATTTCAATAAAAATTTTACAGCATACGTATAATTGTTGTATACTTAGCTACTTAAAATTTCAGCAAGATGCACCACATATCTAAAAAGTTATGCAAGAAAAACCTCAGGGGTGTCGTTTTAGGACCCCCGTAGGGCGAGGGTTAATGTTCAAGATAAGCTTAACAAAACTTTAAAAAGTAAAATATTTCAAAAGCTAGGGGGTTGTCATCCCTTCAGCCGCCATGGCTCAATTAGCTAGAATGCCCTGCAAAAAGGAACCACGTATGTCAATTGCCCAACACCGTAACATACGTTGTTCTTCCTAGGGCGTGACGTCATCTGTTCGGAAAATTTTGGCGCACCGACATTTGTGGCGTGGCTTATCTATGGCTTTTTAACATTAGCGAAGGAGTAAGATAAGAGCTCCTACGCTGTCAAAATAGTAGTGATTTAAGAGCAAAATGTTATTTAGATAAATTAGAGACCTTGAATCGGACTTTCTTTCAGAGCATGTTGTCTGTAAATCGGCTCGGTAGAATTCTCTATATAGTCTTTCAAAAATTGCGAGTTATTATTGATTTTGTATAGGGCCAAGGGATTCTCCGTCCAGATGACGTCACCCTCTGAGTGGGATTCGGTCAAATCGCCGGATGACTCTTATAGGGCCTTGTCAAAAGCATAGACTTGCAACCTAACTACCTAACATACTTATATAACGGTGACGATTTCAAATTGCCGCTCGTCAACACCCGTCAAAAGACCGCAAAACGCTCGAAAGCGCAGCTGCGGTGACGGGGCTGGCCATGACTGGACCAGAGCATCAGTGACGTCATCGATAATGCTGAGCCGCTCGGCAGCCGATACATGGGGAATCCCGGGATGACACCCCCTGTATAAGGACACTACAACACTGAACGACTCTGGCGTGTTGTTTTGGTATGGCCGCAGATGAATGTCACAAAAGCGCAACATATGCAGAAATTCGGGCCCCTAAATACGAATATCATGGCAATCAATATCCATTCCACGCTTTCACAATTTACTTGAAAACTATAGAGGTCCGATCTGGGTAGTAGGTGGTACACAACCTGCCTGCCATCATGCTGATTCATAGAATGTATGGGTTTTTGGTCCATCACCAAGGGGTTTCGATTCGAGTCCATATCTGTCAAACGGTTTGAATTTGCCCTTTGTATATGAGATTAAGGGAGGGATGATTATCCGCGGTAAACGTAATCTTAAATAGGTCCGTACCTTAGACACAACTATCCGTATCCCGTTCGAAATATTTGCACAGCTCCGAGACGCGTGCGGGAACAGCCGAGTCGGACGAAATCACCAGTGACGTCACGCTAATGTTGGGCAATTGGGGCGGTAAAATCCCCGGATGACTCTATCTCTCTTATACGACCTTGCGTTTGCAGGTGTTGAGCGAGGCCTTAGTTGACTGTTTATAGGTGACGCGGTATCGTGGGTGTGTGGCTGGATATTGATATTGAGCAAAAAAACTTGACATTGACATGGGAAAACTGTTAAGAAGGCTGTTGGAAAGTGTCAGTGTAAGCCTAATAGTAAATTGAAGTGGGTGGAGCATAGTGGCCAAATTCAGTGAGTTGGTGGAGGGGAGGGGATTACAAAATTATGGCATGTGATATCATGGAATGGGAGGTGTCCAGCTCAAAACATGGAAATTATTACCTTATTTTCATGTTTTTAGACCCGGAGACCTCCTTCGTCCTATCATTTTTGATAAAACAAACAATTTTGTCATTCCTCCATTCCCCTAAATATTTGAATTTGGCCACCATGGCGTGGAGTGTGAAAATAAACTGCCTCCGTCTAGGAAGCATGGGTTGCGCCAGCAACAAGAATACCACAGCACCACCATGTAGGTATCTGCGGTTATGCAATTTATGTAAATTGTAATTAATTGCTGCCCTTTTGTGACATTTGCCAGCATCTTGGTTGTATTTACCAGGTGCTCCTGTTTCATGTAAATGTACTTTAAAAAAAGATAATAGCAGTCTTAGTAGGTACAGGGCAGTGTTCTCACGGGCCCACCGACCCCCAGCCCAGTCCGGCCAGGCCCATGAACACCAAGCCCAGTCCCAGACCAGGCCCAGTCACATTGATAATATTGAGGCCCAGGCCCAGTCCGACCCGTTCAGGTTCAGCATATAAATATTTTCACAAAATTTGCAATCACTATCCTAGCATATTTACTTGTATACTATAAATGTGAAACAATTAACCAACTATGCTAACTAAAAACAAACAAAAAGCCACAGCCACAGCAACAGTGTGTTGCTGTGGAAGTGAACTGCTGGTTGAAATATTTGTTCAGCTCTGACCTGAGCTTCAACATTCTCAGCCCAGGCCCGTCCAGAGCCCGATGCTTTCCTTAAAGTTGAGGCCCAGCCTCAGTTACCAGTTACCAGTTACCAGTTCATTCGAAAAAATCCACGTACCTATATAATCGTGGCTTTTCACCCTTTCACGTCATATTTATAAAACAGTGGGGACAACACTAAGGTTGAGGAGCAAAACACTTAAACAGGCATACTAAAATACACTCAATTAAAAGCACACACACACGCACTATAAGACGAGATAGACAGTGGCAGATCTGCACTCCCATCTAAATATCAGGTGCCATGAGCTCTCATGGCAGCCTTCAAAGTGGTACGAAAGCTGGGGGCGGTAGGATCCAGACGTGTGTTCAGAAGAGAAACACCACGGTAGCATAGCCTTCGTCGGCCGGACTCGGTGCGTATGCGTGGCAACGTCCAGTTTCTAGCCCGACGCGTGTCATGTTCATGGACATCAATGGCACGCGGACGGATTGTATGACTCAGACATGCAGGCTCCTGATTCAAGATATCACGCTCCACAGCACATATCGTGTGAAAATCTATGAGTTGCTCTGCCGTAAGCCATCCTAACAGTCTAATCGCATCCGATACATGGTCATTGCGTCGCCTACCGGTTACTACTCGGGCACAAAAAATCACAATTTTCTGGATTCTTCGCACTTGGTTGGTTCCACACGATCCATAAACAGACAAACAGTATCTTACGACGGACAGTACAAGCGATTCTACTATGACCTTCAGTGCTTGGCCGGGTATAACATGACGAGCATGACTAAGCGTGATTAGCCCAGGCCCAGTCCAGGCCCGGCCCATGGCCCATAGGGCCGGCCCAGCCCGTGACGAACTCTGGTACAAGGACCTGCAGCGGAACTATTGTACACACTATGGTCTGGCTTATCTTCTCCTCTAGCGTACGTTTGACTGCAAATTAAGAAACAACAATAAATGCATTCAAACCACATTACTGAGAGCTTCAAAATGATATATTGATGCATTGGCTCACCCCAGTCCTTTCTATTGGCTGATTTAACCTTCGCCCTACGCTGATTTAACCTTCGCCTGACAAGCCTATGTGAAAAGTTATTCAAGAAAAACCTCAGGGGCCCTGAGGTTTTTCTTGAATAACTTTTCACATAGGGTGCATCTTGCTGAAATGTTTGGTAGCTGAGTTTACAACAATTATACGTAGTCTGTAAACATTTAATTTAAATTGGTTAATTGGTTTGGGAGATAATAATGTTTTGATGACGTCATGTTGGTAAAAAAAGAGAAATATTTGAAAAATCGTAAAACAGAGTTTTAAAGCAACTTGTAAACGCAATTCACCAAAGATGCAAAATGGCATTTTATTTAAAATCGCAATCCTTGATTAGCAAAATTTTGGGTTCTTGACCACTAAAATTAAAAACACGATTTTCTTTGGAAAAATCCCCACAAAATCATAATTTTCAAAGATATTAAAAAACCGGAATATATGTGAGAGAACTGAGTATGGGCAATGCCCATACCAATTTTCAAAACAATATCTTCATTTTTGACTGAGTGATGGCTTCCTAAGTGTAATAAACAGATGAGTCATTTTTTTAATAACTTTTTTGACATTTTTGAACAAGATTTGAACAAATCATTACTTTTTTCGTATTTCTGAGCCAAAACTGGTCTAGGAACATGCCTTTTTATTTACATTTATCAATTTCTAATTTTGAGGTTTTCTGAAGAGCAAAATACCTGTTCTGGACGTGGTAAATTCGAGGTCATTCACTTGACCTGGAAGGTCACCCGTTGATCTGAAACCTAAAAATCGCATACTTTTAGATTCCTCTCATGACAGGCAACATGCTTGCTGGTTCTTACCACATTGCTCTAAGTTGCTTGGTTGGGAAGTTAACAGTGGGCCTGTCAGGCCCACTGTTAACTTCCTGTACTGTAGGGCGAAGGTGAAAAAAGCTCCCGTAGGGCGAGGGTTAAAGCAAAGGTCCATTTTCCTCCGCAAAGAGCTAAACATGTATTTTTTTTATTCTTAAAATCAGCCAATAGATATGTTGAACCAATGCATCAATATATAATTTTAAACCTCTCAGTAATGCAGTTTAAATGCATTTATTGTTGTTCCTTAATTCGCAGACAATCATATGCTAGAGGAGAATATAAGCCAGATCTTAGTGTGTACCATAGCAACTGCGTGTCCCTGTACATATCATTGGTCCAGACGTGCCAAGATCCTAGGCATCCAGGTCCTATGGATCCAAGATCCTAGAAGGTAATGCTAGCATTGCTCTTATTTGTCCAGAACAAAATATAATTATGGTGTTTTCTATATAATTTGTGGAATATTTAATGATGCCTTGATTCCATTACATCGAATAGGCAAAACTTCAATTGTCCAAAACCAATTTGAAGCACCCAGGAAAGCAGCAAGTGACATTGGCGTATCCAGAACGGTGGTTGGAGGGGGGGGGGGGGGGGGGGGGGGGACACAGGTGGTTTGGGGGCAAATTCCAAAAATTATCACATCATTTTGAAAACTTATCGGATTTCGCTTGCTTATGCATTGATAGCTGATTTAAAACAAATTGCCCTTAGTAAAAGTTGCTGAGATTGTCTTCTATATCAGCAAATGTGTCAATTTTGTGCCGATTTCAGGCGGTTTGGGCGGCCATGGCCGCCATGACCAGTCACCCTGGATCCGCTAGTGGCAAGTGATGCCATCA
This sequence comes from Chirona hameri, assembly GCA_036785665.1. Classification (NCBI taxonomy): domain Eukaryota; kingdom Metazoa; phylum Arthropoda; class Thecostraca; order Balanomorpha; family Balanidae; genus Chirona; species Chirona hameri. The sequence goes on along the minus strand of JAXIVJ010009697.1, from coordinate 3,064 downwards.
TTGAATGTGGAAACATATTCTTGCATCCAATTCCAAACATATTCTTGCATTCTTATTCTTGCATCCTTATAACAATAGGTACAACAAATATCAGTAGATGATGCAATGTCACGTGGTTCTGGAGTACAATTATTCAGACACCACCATCTTTATGTGTAGCCATTGGCGGATCCAGAACGGTGGTTTGCGGGGGGGGGGGCAAATTCCAAAAATTGTCACACAATGCAGACAACGGATATCGCTTGCTTATGCAATATGCATTGATAGCTGATTTAAAACAAACTTTCCTCAGTTAAAGTTGCTTAGATTGTGTTCTATATCAGGAAATGTCTAAATTTTGTGCCCATTTCAGGAGTTTTTTTTTGGGGGGGGGGCATGACCGCTACCCCCTGGATCCACTAGTGTGTGTAGCAATCATTGTAACAATCACAAAATGTGTTGTGTGTTGAAAATGTGCGGTGTGTTGACACAATGTGCTGCGTGTTGACACAATGTTCTGCGTGTTGACACAATGTGCTGCGTGTTGACACAATGTGTTGTATGTTTACAAAATGTGCCAGAGTGCCGATTTTTATAAATGCTGTTAGTCACCGAGGCATGAGAAAAACCTTATTTTTAGAGTAATTTGCCATAAGAACGCGACAAATGGAAGTGAGTTAGCCTGTCTCTTTGTCTGTGTCAGCCTCGAGTTTTTTCTCACTTCTGGCATCGAGACATAGCCGATTGGTCCAACAAATCGCTTGGGCACCTACCGCTACCAACCTACATTGACAATTGACATGACATGGCTTTATAATAATAACACTTCAGTAGGAAATTCGAAACTTAGGTAAGTGAGGTGGGCACTTGAGATAAACTATATGTTATTTAATGAAGCTCATAATGTTCCCTTACAGTTTACACTGGCTGCATGAAATTCTAGCAGTCATTTCCCTCCAAATTGAAATTAACAGAAGATGTGTGAAGTTCAGGACTCAGAAGTCAGGAGCCATTATCAATATGAACATATAAATATTATTTCAACCTACATTTGAACACGATAACCTCTTCGAGCAGAAATAAACTTGAAGATGATTATCAACATCTCACCCCATATAGCTTTCACTGCTACACAAGTCCTCAACCCTCACCAGTCACCAAGGCCATATATCACCCACTTTGGCCAAGGACTTTTAGTTTTAAGTTTGAACTTCGAAGTGCGAACACTTACTGAACGATTCAACTTGCTGTGATATTCATTGTATAGCATAGCATTCTAATTTATATGGCCTTGGTATAGCAAATATCATGGTGTACGTCTTGCACTAAAAGCTAGAGTTTTCGCAGCAGTTGGCCGCCAGGGACTGCTAGTGACCCAGGGTATTATGATATCGCAAGCAAATGGTACCATTTAATGTTAAATATCTGTTTATTTATTTATAAACAAATAAATATGCAATTTTTTGTCTTTACTTATTTACAATTAAATTTATATTTAACGTTAGTTCCTAAATATTTGCTTGTGACGTCATAACTCCCTGGCTAACTAGCGGTCTCTAGAGGCCAACTGCTGCGAAAACTCCAGCTTTTAGTGCGAGCCATATTTCACAGTTCACACAAGGCCAGGTAAAGACACGAGCCATTTGTCGCGACAAAATTATATAGTCTTCCGTAAACCATTCCAAACCGTTAATTTCCCAAAAATGTGCCCCATTCCCATACATTCCCGTCCCATTCTCATTCCCATACGGGATTCCAGCTCCATGAAGGGCTCTAGACTCGACACTGGTCTCATACAGGGTAGGGTGGATGGGGCTACTCAGCAAAGAAGTCCCCTTGTCAATCGGACTTGCGGTTGCAGAAATATAAGGTTCTCAAAAGCGTCGCTGGGTGTAGACAGGGTCTATTCAGTGCTCACTTCTTCATGAACTCTTCATGGGTTAGGACAGACTGACAGGATGATACTTTGTGGCTCAGTGTTGGTCAAGTCTGTTTTTGAACAAGTTGGTTGACTCGGCAGATACAACTTCTTAATGTGGGAGTTCATTCCACGGTGTAGCGACTCTGTTCGCAAAGAACTTGAGTCTTGATAGGTGTGTTGACCTCCTCTTTTTCAGGTTCTTGCTGTGTCCTCTTGTTCTGTCATACTTGCTTAATTTAAATAATTGATTGGGGTCCATGTTGGTTTTCCTGTCAGGATCTTGTATGCTTCAATCAATAGGTATAGGTAATATTGTATTCTAGTGAGCGGGTAATTGGGTACTGATAAAGCACATGTGATTTTTCTGAATTTTCCACTCTTTATGCTTATTTGTAGCCAGAGTTTTTTTTTACTCCGCATGCCAGCTCCAAAAAAAACCTAGAACCCTGGTTCCAGATCCCGACGATCCAACAACCGGCGTGATGCCGGGCCAGTCCGGCATCCCAGCTGCTCAGAGCAGAGGTGACAGCCAGCACAGCCCAGAACAGCCGGCGTGATGCCGGGCCAGTCCGGCATCCCAGCTGCTCAGAGCAGAGGTGACAGCCAGCACAGCCCAGAACAGCCGGCGTGATGCCGGGCCAGTCCGGCATCCCAGCTGCTCAGAGCAGAGGTGACAGCCAGCACAGCCCAGAACAACCGGCGTGATGCCGGGCCAGTCCGGCATCCCAGCTGCTCAGAGCAGAGGTGACAGCCAGCACAGCCCAGAACAGCCGGCGTGATGCCGGGCCAGTCCGGCATCCCAGCTGCTCAGAGCAGAGGTGACAGCCAGCACAGTCCAGAACAGCCGGCGAGATACAGGGCCAGTCCGGCATCCCAGCTGCTCAGAGCAGAGGTGACAGCCAGCACAGCCCAGAACAACCGGCGTGATGCCGGGCCAGTCCGGCATCCCAGCTGCTCAGAGCAGAGGTGACAGCCAGCACAGCCCAGAACAGCCGGAAGAAAACAGCTCCCGGGCTGGTGAGTCTAGAACTCACGCGGGAAATATAGTTTTTGTTGAGAAATTAATTCAAAATTTGGAGATGTTTTACAGACATTCACCATCAGCTGTTTCACTTGCACATTTTGCTTGCACGAGCGAAGATGGTGTTTAATGCACCTGTTTGC
>JAXIVJ010009696.1:5000-50037 GCA_036785665.1 Chirona hameri | reverse complement strand
GAGAGAAGAAGAGAAGACGAGGAAAGATGGATCTATATGCAGGGAGAAAGAGTGAATAGACGAGAAAAGAAAAGATTGAGAAAAGAGAGAAAGATGAGGAAATGAGGAGAAAGAGAGAAACGATGAAGGAAAGAGAGAAGAAGAAGAAAGATCGAGGAGAAACCACCTGAGAAGAAAGAAAGAGAGAAAGAGAGAGGAAGAGAGAAAGAGAGAAAGAGAGAAGAGAGAAGAAGAGAAAGATGAGAAGAAGAGAAGAGGAGAAAAAGATAGAGAGAAAGAGAGAAGAGAGAAAGAGAGAAAGATGAGAAAGAGGAGAAAGAGGAGAAAGAGTGAAAGAGGAGAAAAGAGAGGAGAGGAATGAGAAGAAATGAGAGATAGAGAGAAAGAGAGAGAAGAGAGGAAAAGAGAGAAAGAGAGAAGAGGAGATGAAAGAGAGGAGAAGAGGAGAAAGAGGAGGGAGGGGGAGAAGATGAGTAAGAGAGAAAGATATGGAGAAAGAGAGAAAGAGGAGAGAAAGAGAAAGAGGAGAAAGAGAGAAAGATGGAGAAAGAGAGAAGACTAGAGAGAAAGAGAGAAAGAGAGAAGAGGAGAAGAGGGGGGGAAGAGAGAAAGAGAGGAAGAGAGAAAGAAGAGAAAGAGAGAAAGAGAGAAAAGAGGAGAGAGAAATGAGAGAGAAGAAAGATAGAGAAAGAGAGATAGACGAGAAAGAGAGAGGGAGAGAAAGAGAGAAGAGAGGGAGGAAAAGAGAGAGAAAGAGAGAAAGAGAGAAAGAGAGAAAGAAGGAGAAAGAGAGAAAGAGAGAAAGAGAGAGAAGAAAGAGGAGAAAGAAGAGAAAGAGAGAAAGAAGAAGAGAGAAAGAGAGAAAGAAAGAGAGAAAGACGAGAAGAGAGAAAGAGAGAAAGAGAGAAAGAGAGAAAGAGGAAAGAGAGAAAGAGAGAAAGAGAGAAAGAGAGAAAGATGAGAAAGAGAGAAAGAGGAGAAAGAGAGAAAGAGAGAAGAGAGAAAGAGAAGAAAGATGGAAAGAGAAGAAAGAGGAAAGAGAAAGACGAGAAGAGAGAGAAAGAGAGAAAGACGAGAAAGAGAGAAGAGCGAGAAAAGAGAGAAAGAGAGAAAGAGAGAAAGAGAAAGAGAGAAAGAGAGAAAGAGAGAAAGAGAGAAAGAGAGAAAGAGAGAAGGAGTACGAGAGAGAGAAAGAAGAGAGAAGAGAGAAAGAGAGAAAGAGGAGAAAGAGAGAAAGAGAGAAAGAGAAAGAGAGAAAGGAGAAAGAGTAGAAAGAGAGAAAGAGAGAAAGAGAGAAAGAGAGAAAGAGTGAAAGAGAGAAAGAGAGAAAGAGAGAGAAAAGAAGAGAAAGAGAGAAAGAGAGAAAGAGAGAAAAGAGAGAAAAGAGAGAAAGGAGAGGAAAGAGAGAAGACAACGGAGAAAGAGAGAAGAGAAGAGAGAATGAGAGAAAGATGAGAAAGACGAGCAAGAGAAAGAAAGAGAGAAGAGAGAAAGAGAGAAGGAGAAAGAGAGAACGAGATCTGAGAAGAGAGAAAGAGAGAAAGAGAAAGGACTGAGAAAGAGAGAAGAGTGAGAAAGAGAGAAAGTGAGAAGGAGAGAAAGAAGCAAGTATGTGTGAGAGAGAAGGAGAAAGAGAGAAAGAAGAGAAGAGGAAATGAGAGAAAGAGAGAAGAGGAGAAAGAGAGAAGAGAGAAAGAAACTAGCAGAGAAAGAGAGAAGAGAGAAAGATGAAGATACAAAGCCAGAGACGAACAGACACTGAGAAAGAGAGAAAGATACGAATCGAGAAAGAGAAGAAGAGAGAAGAGAGAAGCTACGATCCAGACGAAGAGAGACGAGAGAGAGAGAGAGAGAGAGAGAGAGAGAGAGAAGAGAGAGAGAGAGAAAAAAAATATTGCTGGTGGGGGCCTAATCTCAAAATTGGTCGGTTAACAAGTGGGAAACTGCTTACTGTTGACATAATGATATCTATTGGCTACAAATCGGATACCGAGCAAGATAGCAAGCGGCTGTGTAAAAGGAAGAAAATGTTTTCATTAACTATTGTTTACCGAAATAACTGAGCGGCAAAATATCGAGTGGTGACATTTGGTATGTGAAATATAGGTACTGAAAGGGAATGTCCCCACCTCTTTTGAAAGTTGTCGAATCACACTTAATTGTATGTCTACATGTCAGGCGAGGTCAGCTGAACGTGCTCGTTAATATTTTTTAGAGAAAAAAAAATGTTTGTCTTGGAAGATATTCAACTTTAAGTTTTAAGCGGAAAGTTGGGTTGGTGACGTCATATTTTTTAAAGGGATAGTTCACCTTTAACATGGGTTTTGGACTGAGATGGCAGATTTGTAGAGCACATCTAAAAAATGGGTTGAGGTGAAAGAATTACCTCCCCTACGTTAATAATTTCGACACAGAACTAGTGGGCCCGGTTTCATGTCCGCTGGTCCGGGCCACGGTCGGGACATGACCGCTCGCCTTGCCGGAGGCAGGTACACTTTTCTGGTACGTAGTCTCTCGATCACGACTTCTCGTTAATATCCGCTCAGGCCTCCCGGGCGGCGCGGCGGCCCCTTGTCAGAGACTGTACTTGGCGTCAGGCGGAGCCAGAACGCCAGCTGCTGTCGTACGATTTTTCGTGAAATGCAAAGCGAAACTTACTTCTTTCTCCAATATAATCCATCTCAGATGTCCAAACGAAAGTCATATTGGTAGTTTTGAGCTCAAGATGCACGTATGGTTGAATTTCAAGACAACTTTCAAGGTGATCTATTCCTTTAATAACCGGGAAATATTTTGTGCTGCCAAATGTATGGCACAATTTTTTTGAATCTATTGGGCAGAAAAAGCGAACACCCCCCCCCCCCCACCGTGCCTAGATTGGCCTAGCACCATCAGCTGGAGTTGTTGCAGCAGTTGGCCGCCGCTACCAGTTGGGCCGCCGCAGGGCCGCTATGAGCCAGGGTGTTATGACGTCGAAAGGAAATGGTACCCACTAAATATTGATTGATGATTGATTTATAAATAAATACATATTTAGCGTTAAATATTTAACTGGTCCATTTGCTTGCGACGTTCATAACACCCTGGCTCACTAGCGGTCCCTGGCGGCCAACTGCTGCATCAACTACCAGGTGATAGTGCTAGCCTCTAGATTGCAAACCACCCGGGGATCGAGAAATGAAAGACGAAAATATGGCAAGGCTGACCTTAAAACAAGTCGACTATTATTACCAGTTGGGTAAGAGAGACGACCGCTCGGGGTTTAGAGGCCTTATTCACATACACATGGGCCTTATTTTGTACAGATGTCAAAATCAAACTCGAATATCTTTTTGATACATCATTGCAGTTGTTTTACTGCTACATACTTAATTTCAATGTCAAACCGTCAAAATGGCTATCTGAACTGAAAATATAATGTTAAGGTGGGATAGTCCCTTTAAAGGGAATGTTTCACCTTTCTGAAAGTTGTCAAATATACGCTGGTTGTAGACGAAAATATGAAGTAAGTGTTGCTGAAAACGATGGTGATATTTTTTCTCTCTCGAAAAGTCACTTAACTACGCCGCTGATTGCTGACAAAGTGAGATTGGCTGACAAAGTGGCATGGTGTGTCGATTTATGTACCTTTTGAGGTGGCCCTCGGCTCCCCTAATGTTGAGTTCGCCCCCCCCCCCCAATGTCTCTCTCTCGCCTCCCCCCCCCCCCAATGTTTTCTGGCCACTGGTGTATCCAAGGGGCGTAAGAGCCAAGCACCCCAAATCGCCCAAAGAATGGCGGATTTTCTAATTTAAAGGGACTCCCACCTTTTTGAAAGTTGTCGAATAACACTTAATTGTATGTCTACATGTCAGGCGAGGTCAGCTGAACATGTTCGTGAACTTTTTCCGATTTGTTTATCTTTTGAAGATATTCGACTTTTAGTTTTAAGCGGAAAGTTGGGCTGGTGACGTCATTTGATTTTGATTTTAATAACAGGGAAATAATTTGTGCTGCCAAATGTATGGCACAATTTGTTGCTGGACATCTTTTGCGCAGAAAAAGCCGAACACCCGGTGTCTAGATTGGCCAGCACTATCATCTGGAATTGTTTGCAGCAGTTGGCCGACAGGGACGGCTAGTGAGCCAGGGTGTTATGACGTCGCAATCAAATGGTACCACTAAATATTATTTTATTTATTTATTTAAAAAATAAAATTAATATTTAGCCGTTAAATAATTAACCGGTACCATTTGCTTGCGACGGTCATAACACCCTGCTCACTAGCGGTTCCTGGTGGCCAACGCTGCATCAACTCCACTGATAGTGCTTGCCTCTAGATTCGAACCACCCGGAGATCGAGAAATGAAAGCCGAAAATATTACAAGGCTGACCTAAAACAAGGTCGACTATCATTACCAGTTGGTAAAGAGAGACGACGCTGTCAGGTGTAGAGGCCTATTCTCAAATACACATGGGCCTTATTTTTTACAGATGTCAAAATCAAACTCGAATATCTTTTTGTTGATTAGATCAATTGTGGTTGCTTTAACCTGCCTACCAATGCCCCATAATTTTCAATTCCCCATATTCCATCAAAATGCTATCTCAACTCTAATACTAATGTTAGGTTGGGATAGGCCTTAAACTCGAAGAGTCTGCACGCAACTTTTACAACGAAAGTTTCTTTTAACATCACCTATTGATGCATACAAAAGCGAAATCACGAAAGTTTTTATGAATTGTGACTTCTGGGATTTGGCCCCCAAACCAGCGATTATTCACGTCTAAGCGTCTTTATGGGAATAATTAAGAACCCGCGGCAAACTTTAATAACAACCACTTTAGGTTAGGGTGCCCTCCTTGCACCTCGTTTTCCATTCCCAACGGATATGTTCGGGTCATAATCCTGTACGAGTAAATTTATAAATCAATGGGAGAATCAAGGAATATACCACCGACCAAATATCTGTATATTCACCGAAAGGATTTTTGTTGTTGTCGTAAATGAATCGTCTCCCACCAAAATTCTGATATCACTGTGAAGGGGCGTATCGTAGCACGGGAGTACCTGGGGTTTGCGGTCCCCCGTGGGACTCCACAGGCTCCGCGCTAGGTCTATAAGTTGTGCATGCTTTCCATTTGAAATATGACCAAGAAACCGATCAAGCACATTGTAGATAGTAGCCACGGGAGGACCTGGGGGTGTGCGGTCCCCCCGTGGGACTCCACAGGGCTCCGCGTAGGTCTATAAGTTGTGTATGCTTTCCATTTGAAATAGCCCCAAGAACCGCTCAGATCAGACTCACTTTTCGTCTTCGGAACCTCTGCAGGCCAGATTGCGTCCCTCCCCTGCAGGTACCGATGTGGGCCCTCTGGAGGTCAGAGTGGGCCTTTGGAGGTCAAAGTGGCCTTCCAGAGGTGAGCCCTCCTGAGGCCAGTAGTAGTATGCCTTCCGGAGGCCTGGGTGACCCCTCCCTGGAAGCCAGAGTAGACTCTCTGGGGGCTGGCCAGAGTGGAGCCCTTTGGACGTCAAAGTGGGCTCTACTGGACGCCAGGTGAAGCTAATTGGAGTCTAAAGAGCTCCGAGTCATTCTGAGAGAGCCCTCAGCCGGTCTGAAAGAGTCCTTAGTCGGCTGAGGAAATACGTATTGGCCTGAAAGGGCAGAGGCGTCGCTACCGGGGGGGGGGGGGGTCCGGGTGCCCCCGGACCCCCCCACTTTTTGAACGGGCGCCGAAGGCGCCCCCCTCAAAAGTGGGTCTGTTCTGGGTTTTTTGAGAGGGCGCCGGAGGCGCCCCTTTAAAAAAAAAAAAAACTCACAAAAATAAAACCAAGGAAAAACACAAACAAAACACCAAAAATGCCCCGCCAGTATGTGTGGCGCCCCTATGTCCAGTGAGGGCCCAAGCCAGTGGCGAACCGAGTATACGGTTCATTCAGGTCATGACCTGGTCCTTAGGACCCGAGTCGCCCATGCAAAGCTGGTATTCATGTGACGGCGCCCCTCCGGCCAGTGACGGCGCCACTTCCGGCCAGTGAGGACGCTCCTCGGCCAGTGACGCGCCCCCGACCAGTGAGGGCGCCCCTCTTCGGTCCGTGACAGCGCCCCTCGGCCAGTGACGGCACCTCTCCGACCCAGTGACGGCGCCCCCTCCAGCCAGTGAAGGCGCCCCTCCGGCCAGTGACGGCGCCCCCTCCGGCGAATGACGGAGCCCTCTAACTAGTGACTGCCCTCTCCGGCCAGTTACGGGTGCCCCCCCCCTCCCGCCCCCCACCGGTCAGTGACGTCGCCCCTCCAGATAGTGATCAGTGCCCCTCCGGCCAGTGACGGCGCCCCTCTGGCTTAGTGACGGCGCCCCCTCCGGCCAGTGACGTGCGCCCTCTAAACTAGTGACTGCCCTCTCCGGCCAGTGACGGTGCCCCCCCCCCCCCCCCCCCCCCCCACAGGGTCAGTGACGTCGCCCATCCGGATAGTGATGGTGCCCCTCCGGCCAGTGGACGGCGACCCTCCGGCCAGTGGCCATGCCCCTCCAGCGAGTGACAGCGCCCTCCGGATTTAGTGACGGCGCCCCTCCGGCTAGTGACGGCGCCCCTCCGGCCAGTGACAGCGCCCCTCCGGCTAGTGGCGGCGGCCCCTCCGGCTAGTGATGGCGCACCACAAAATGTTAAAAGCACGACGAGCACGTGAGGAAGGAGAGGCGCCCCCCCCCCCTCCCCCCTGCAAAAATTGCCACCTCAAGGCAATGACCTGGTCCTTTGTGAATTTATGCGCACGCCACTGGCCCAAGCTCATGGGCGGCCCCTCTTCCCAAAATGTGGCGCCCCTTTATTACAGTTGCGATGGCGACAAGATGCTTCCGAGGGCGGCAAGGTGTCTTCCAAGGGCAACATGGTGCCTTTCTAAGGGCGGCATAATACGCTCTAAAGGGCGCAGAATGCCTTCCGAGGGCGGCAAGACGTCGTCTGATGGCGGCAAAATTACTTCCGAGGGCGGCATGATGCTTCCCAAGGGCGGTATAATGCGTTCTGAGGGCGGCAAAATGCTTTCGAGGGCGGCAATATGTCTTCCGATGCGGCATGATGCCTTCCAAGGGCGGTATAATGCGCTCTGAGTGCGGCAAAATTCTTTCTGAGGACGGTAAGATGTCTTCCGAGGGCGACATGGGACCTTCAAAGGACGGCATAATGCCACTCTGAGGCGGCCAGAATACCTTTCGAGGGCGGCAATACATCTTTTGAGGGCGGCCTAATGCGCTCTGAGGGTGGCAAAATGTTTTCCGAGAGCGGCAAGATGTCTTCCGAGGGCGGCATGAATGCCTTCCGAGGGTTGGCAAGATGTCTTCCGAGACCTTCCGAGGGCGGTATACTGCGCTCTGAGGGTGGCAAAATGCCTACCGAAGGCGGCAATACGTCTTCCGAGGGCGCCATGAACCATAATGCTTTCCGAGGGTGGCATAATGCGCTGTGAGGGCGGAAAGATGCCTTTCGAGGACGGCATGATGCCTTCCAAGGACGGCATGATGCCTTTCGAGGGCGGCAGATGTCTTGCGAGGGCGGGTGGAGTTTCCTATTCAAATGGTGGGCCCCATCAACTTCCCGGTTTGCCCCACCAACTTTTGTCAGATTTGAACGGTCCCTGGCGTTAAAATGACCATTTTCACTTCAAAACATGCAAAACAACCAGGCAATGTGATAGTTTGCCCCACTAACTTTTATCTGGAAAAGATCCACCCATACTTCCGAGGGCGACGTGATACCTTCCGAGGGCGGCATAATGCGTTGTGAGTCGTGACTGCAGTCGGCGCCCCTACATGCCTCGCAGGGGGGGGGGGGGGTGCCTGCGAGTGCAGGTTGTCGCCCTCTCCAGTCGTGAGTGCCGGCGGCACCCCTTTGGATCGGAAATGAAGGCCCCTTTTGGACTGGAGATGACGACCCCAACAGCCGTATCCTCCCCCTCCCGAAATGTGTCTCTGTTGTGCGCCTGGGCCGATCCCTTTGATTATAATTCAACCACTGTACCCGTCATGATGCACCGAAGCGATGGGTACCATTTGAATGTCTGTGGCGATTTACTGTTGCAAGTTATTGGCTGATATTTTCTTTCCTTCCTTGATAAACTTTCCCTTAATTTTTTTCTTCATTGTGAAATCTGGTTTACGGCAGCGCAGTTTGCTATAGCAGAAGGATCGACATAACCGCGATGTTTTGTTTTACGTCGCGTTATTTTGAGTTCAGACCTCACAGGCAGTCATGAATAGGTATGTCCCAACGTTAATGTGCAACAGGGGCGGATCTAGGGGGGGGGGCAAAAGAGCCATGCCTCCCCCAAGGTCCTGAAACTATGATTCCCCCCCCCCCCCCACAAAAAAACGGTCGGACGTACAGTTGTAAAAATTGCCTTGGAAGCAGTCCGAATCCAGCTATCCACAATTAAAAACTTGAAAATTTCGCGCCGCTTCGCGGCGTCACATCAATGGCCATCGTCATAACGAGCCATCGCCTTCGGTTCGTTGTAACGGTGAAATGAGTGAATAGCATGTTTAGCTTCTTATTCTCTACAAGGCCCACCGCCTATGTTTCTGGGTTTATCAGGCAAACCCGTAAAAATTTCGCGCCGCTTCGCGGCGCTAAATAACAAGTACCTACTATAACATGAAAATCCACATTAAAAAGGCTGCAAAGGCTTAAAACTACACCAATACAAAAATGGGGTATATTTTTTGCGTCATTTCAGCCGACCCCTGCACTCAAAAATTATCGGCGACGCCCCTGGGTCCAGCTGACAATTGACATAGTTTTGCTCATTGTAAGGCAATGTCGGAACAATACAAACTGTAAGCTGACAGTTATCCTTTTTCGATATCCCAAAGGGTCGAAAGCGAAAAACACACAAAAATATCAAAATAAAGACATCATTAGAAATCGTGTGGTTGCAAAATAAAGTGGCCCAAATCCGGGAAGAAATTCTAAATTGGGGTAGGTAATGTCCGCTAAAAACGGTTTGCCCCCCCCCCCCACCCAAAAGAAAAGAAAGAAAAAAAAACAAAAAACGGCCGGCTGGATCCGCCCTTGATGTGCAATGTGCAGTCCTTGCATAAGCGCGCGGCTGTGCAGGTGTATGTTTGTAGTTGTCAAAGCGGTATTTTTTCGATTGAAAACCAATACAAAATTGAATTGACCGCTGCGTAACGTCGACATTTATATTCGATATTTCGTCTTGATTCGTCGATATCTATATATTCATGGTTCACCACCTCACCTCTTTTATGTGAAAGAGGAACCGGAAAATTAAGCAAGTGAAATTAGGGGTGGATCCAGGGAACAAGGGGTCACGGCCGCCCGAAAGGTCCTGAAACCATGATTTGCCCCCCCCCCCAAAAAAAAAATCACGGTCGTCGGACGTGCATACCTACAGTTTAACTTTTGGGGGGGGGAGGAATACGCCACTGGATTTGCCCCCCCCCCCCTTCACCCCTGAATGAAATCCAGCAAATTAATGGGGTTTCGCGCCGACGAAACCGCGCGAAGCGCGGTATCATAGGTTCTTAACCACGCGAAGCGTGGTCTTTAGAGAGTTTAGAGCACTTTAGGGCCACCAGGGACCTCTTTGAAAGACCAGAGGGCCCCTTGGACGTTCAAAAGAGCCCTGTGCATGTCAGAGGGGCCCCTGGCCAGACCGAAGGGGCCCCTTAGCGGGTCAGAGGGCCCCCTGAACACGTCGAACGGGCCCCTAGCCAGCACAGCGGGGCCCCTGAGAAGGCCGAGAGGTCCCTGAGCATGTCGGCAGAGCGACAAAGCGGCCAGCGTAGTCCCTTTCCAGGTCATAGGGGCCCTGAGCAGGTTGGAGGGCCCCTGGACAGACCAGAGGGCCCCTGGGAAGTTAAAAGGGTCCCTGTGCAGGTCAGAGGGGCCCTGACCAGACCGAAAGGGCCCCTAGGTGGGTCAGAAGGGCCCCTGGACATGCCGAATGAGCCCCTAGTCAGAACGGAGGGGCCCCAGGGCAGGTCGGAGGGCCCTCAGAGCATGTCGCAAGGCGACAAAGCAGCCAGCACAGTCCCTTGCCAGGTTGGAAGGGCCCCTTAGAAGGCTAGAGGGCCCTGGGGAGACCAGAGGGCTCCTGGAAAGTTCAAAGGGCCCCTGTGCAGATCGGAGGGGCCCCTGACCAGACCGAAAGGACCCCTGGGCGGGTAAGAAGGGTCTCTGAACATGCCGAATTGGCCCCTAACCAGACTGGAGGGGCCCTTGGGCAGGTCGGAGGGGTCCCTAAGCATGTCGGCAGGGCGACAAAGCAGCCAGTGCAGTCCCTGGCCAGGTCGGAAGGACCTCTGAACAGGCCGAATGGGCCTTTTGACACACCAGAGGGGCTTCTAGGAAGGTCAGAGGAGACCCTGGTCAGACCGGAAGGGCCAAAAGCCCGTAGAGATCGCAGATGAAGATTAAATACAAAGAAAACTTACTGCACAATAAAAATATTAAAAGCGGAGCTTTTGGGTATATTGTAACACCCTTCGTCAGGGTGTTACAATATACCCGAAAGCTTCGATTTTAATTTGTCTTCTAGAGTAAGCCCTCTTGGTATTTAATATATATCACGCACTCCACAACATGTCTTTTCGCGGATCCCAGATGAGTCCCTGAACAGGTCGGAAGGGCGTTGCAAAGGTCGGAGGGGCCCCTAGACCATCTGAAGGGACCCTGGGCCTTTCAACAGTAAGAATGCAGTTGTCCAGGGAATAAAACTCAATATTTTCGCGCCGCTCCGCGGTGCAATGTAACTACAAATTCAATTATATGCGGGTTAGAAAAAAAAATCGGCCCGATGTGTTATGTTGCTACTTTCCTATATAATTTGCCAAATAGTTCATTTAAGCACTTTTTACCGCACTTTTAAACGCACAATATAACATTTTTAGAGGTCTGCACCATACGCAATGCGACGCATTGATGAGAAAGCATATCCAGGGCATAATACTAAAAAAATTCGCGCCGCTCCTTGGCGCAATTTGTTTAAGAGTTCCAGGTCTTGAGCTTAAACAATATTCCAAGTTGTTATAGTTAATTCCAAATTGGTGTCGCTGGTTCCAAAGCTGATATGGCAGTCCCAGCCAGCATTTCGGTTGGGGAAAGCTCGGGAAGGTTGGGAAAGGCTTGGGGAAACCCAACTGTTCCCCAAACGATTGGGACACGTATGGGATTCCCCAATCGTTCCCCAATCGGATTTAGCCCCTTCGGGTCAGCGATTGGGGAAGCTTGGGATTTTCTTGGTTTCCCCGACCGGCTGAGTTGGGATTTGTTCGGGGAAAACGCACGATTGCGGATCTCAGAAACGCTTGGGATTTTCTTCGTTGCCCCAACCTCAGAATTGGGCTTTGCTTGGGGACATTGCACAAACACGGACCTCGGGAGTACTTGGGATTTTCTCCGTTTCCCCAACAATCAGAGTCTGGGATTTCTTGGGGAATCCGTACAAATTCAGACCGGCACATGCCCCCCCAAGCCCCGGGCCATCAGCGGCGCACCATAATGGAGTGCGTGGGCGTAGGAACGTTTCAGAAGTGGGGGGGGGGGGGGCAGAATCGATTCTGAAGTTGAGTCTTGCCATGCATCGCCGTAGGGTTAATGTTAAACATGCTCGAAAAGTAGGGGGTCCAAAGGAAGGCCAAACAATGATGACAGGGTGTATGATACGTGATATCCATGGAGCAATTATACTGTATATACTTGTAATTTTAACGTGCATGCTAGGATAACTTTTTAACTACTTAACGGATTTGCAATCTGGAAAAAGATTCGGATTTCTCGCGCGATTCCCTATCCGAAAATATATAGTTTTTTATCTTCATGGGGGGCGCCACAATATAATTTTGGGAATGTTTGCGGAACGGAAAAGGCGTAACTTTGTTGTTTATCAACATTTTTCAATCCGTTTTGTCCATAGCATTTCTCATGATAACGCGCATCTTTTATCTTTTTGATTTTTTTCCTAATTTTTCAGCTTTTTTGACTTTTCCAATGGAGATTTTCAGAAAACATCTATAAGAGCAAATAAAGAACGTAATACGCCGAGTAAGATACACAAAAAAAGGAAATCGGTCTTATAGTTTTTGAGATATTCAGTTAAAAGTTCAAAATTGACGCTTTTTGACACTTTTACAAAAGCCTGTTAATCACCTAAAAATTAAGGAAATTGTAGTTTTTTGGATTATTACAACTATAAATCAACTGAATATTCATATTCTGTCGTTTGCTAACTCCAGCTCCTAAAAGTTGGTATGGCCCATGCCATACCTGTCATACTGGATTTCCATCCTTGTAACGCGCCTTTTCATCCGTTTTGTTTGGCCCTTTCAACGCTTGGGAAGGGGGCCCTTTCAACGCCCGGGAAGGGGCCCTTCGAGGCGCCGCCCCCCCCCCCCCCCGCCCCCTGGACAAAATCCTGGCTACGTGCCTAATGTCGCGCAAGGCAAACTCTGGGTCACACTGCACGTGCGCACGTGCGCACGTGCCCTGTTCCGTAACTCAGCAACTATCAGGTCTCTACGGGCTCGCTCGTCCTTCGCCGATTAAGGCGTCTTACTGGTTATTAGATACACTTCCTGTAACTTACCATTGACCTGGGGGGGGGGGGATATCCCCCCCCCCCTCCCCCTTGTCGAATATTCGCCATAACTTAAAAACTGTTAAAGATATCAACCTGAACTTTCAGTACCTTCTTCCACATCAATTCTACGTCGGCTCAAACAATTTCAAGCTATTTAGTTGATTTTGTTTTTAGATAGACCCCGTTTTGTGAAGTCACTTTGCACGGATTTAGCGAAAATAAATCACCCAAAATTTAAGCAGCTGTAAAATGGCGACCGACATTTAAAGATAAACTAAAACTAAAAGAGGAAAGGATATGAAATTGAATGTTCTATCAAACTGCCATCTCGAAATTTTGAAAATGTTGGTTTTTAACCCCCAAAAATAAAAATAACGACTTTTTTTGGGGGGAAAATGCCCTCAAAATTCAAACTTCAAACCTTTTCAAAACAATGCAATATATGTTGGAGAACCACATATGGACAACACTCAAACCAAATTTCAAAGCAATAACTTTATTTTTGACTGACTTATGGCTCCTAAGTATGAGTAACTCATGACGTCATATTTTGAAATTGCGTTTTTTGGCTTTTATTGACCAGGTACAGACAAATAAATGCCAATACTATTTCTGAGACAACACTGGTCTAGAAACATGCCTTTTTTATCTAGATTTATCCAGTTCAACTTTTGACCATTTGTGACCTGAACTTGACATGAGCTTGACACTAACTTAACTTAAATGAGGTCAGATGGGAAAATGACTATCACTATCGAATTATACGTGTAAAATAGCCCATAAAACATGTGTCGCATGACTTTCGAAAATCTTCTGCGCATAGTGACCTTTTGTGACCTGACCTTGATCTTTGCAAACAATCTCATTTTAGCTCATGCAGGATGTGTATTATACCTTTGGGAGCACTTTGGGTGATCATGGTCGCAATGAAAGGCTTTTGATGGAAAGTATGGTCCATAAACTCAAATGCCTCGATTTTGACCTTTGACCCGACCTTAGCCTGATGTGCCTTAATTCGAAAATTTAGAGTATATTTTAGATGCGTCTCATTGAGAGCTTTCGAATGCCGCCTTGCTCGTCTCGCTGCAATGATTGATTCCGGAGATAACGCGCAATGTATATAGCCAGCTAATTTATATATGCTAGCCGTATGCCGTATCCCGTATCGCGTATCGCGTATCCCGTATCACGTATTCCGTATCCCGTGTCACATATCCCGTATTTCTTATCCCGTGTCTTGTATCCCGTCTCCCTTTTCCCTTATCCCGCATCCTGTATCTCATATCCCGTATCCCGTATCTTGTATTCCGTACCCCTTTCCAGTATCCAGTTCCCTGATGCCGAATCCCGTTCCTGTGCCCATATCCCGTATCCCGTTGCCGTATCTCGTTCCCGTATCCCGTTCCCGTATCCCGTTCCCGTATCCCGTTCCCGTATCCCGTTCCCGTATCCCGTTCCCGTATCCCGTTCCCGTATCCCGTTCCCGTATCCCGTTCCCGTATCCCGTTCCCGTATCCCGTTTCCGTATCCCGTTTCCGTATCCCGTTTCCCGTTCCCGTATCCCGTTCCCATATCCCGTTCCCGTATACCGTTACCACATCCCGTTCCTGTATCCTGTTCCCGTATCCCATTCTCCTATCCCGTTCCCGTATCTCGTTCCTATATCCCGTTCCCGTTTCCCTTAAACAGCTCCCGTATCCATTTTCCGTATCCCCTTCTCGTATCCCGTATCCTGTATCCCGTTCCCGTATACTGTATCCCGTATACTGTATCCCGTATACTGTATCCCGTATACTGTATCCCGTATACTGTATCCCGTATACTGTATCCCTTATACTGTATCCCGTATACTGTATCCCGTATACTATATCCCGTATACTGTATCCCGTATACTGTATCCCGTATACTGTATCCCGTATACTGTATCCCGTATCCCGTTCCCGTGTCCCGTTCCCGTGTCCCGTTCCCGAACCCCGTTCCCGTATCTAGTTCCCGTAACCCCGTATCCCGTATCCTGTTCCCGTATTCCGTTCCCGTATCCCATTCCCGTATCCCATTAGTGTATCCCGTGCCTGTATCCCGTTCTCGTATCCAGTATCCCTTTCCCGTATTCCTTTCCCGTATCCCGTTGCCGTATCCCGTTGCCGTATCCCGTTGCCGTATCCCGTTGCCGTATCCCGTTGCCGTATCCCGTATCACGTTCCCGTATCATGATCCCGTATCACTTATCACGCTCCCGTATCCGGTTTCCTTATCCCCATCCTGTGTCCCGTTCTCGTATCGTGTTTCCGTATCCAGTTACCGTATATTGTATCCCATGCCCATATCCCGTTTCCGTATCCCGTTCTCGTATCCCGGTCCCGTATCCCGGTCCCGTATCCCGGCCCGTATCTCGGTCCCGTATCCCGGTCCGTAACCCGGTCCCGTATCCCGGTCCCGTATCCCTGTCCCGTATCCCGGTTTCGTATCCCGGTCCCGTATCCCGGTCTTGTATCCCGGTCCCGTATCCCGGTCCCGTATCCCGGTCCTGTATCCCGGTCCCGTATCTCGGTCCCGTATCCCGGTCCCGTATCCCGGTCCCGTATCCCGGTCCCGTATCCCGGTCCCGTATCCCGGTCCCGTATCCCGTATCCCGGTCCCGTGTCCCGGTCCCGTATCCCGGTCCCGTATCCCGGTCCCGTATCCCGGTCCCGTATCCCGGTCCCGTATCCCGGTCCCGTATCCCGGTCCCGTATCCCGGTCCCGTATCCCGGTCCCGTATCCCGGTCCCGTATCCCGGTCCCGTATCCCGGTCCCGTATCCCGGTCCCGTATCCCGTTCCCGTATCCCATTCCCGTATCCCGTTCCTGTATCCCGTATCCCGTATCCCGTATCGCGCTCCCGCTCCAGTTCCCGTATCCCGTATACCGTTTCCGTATCTCGTTTCCATATACCGTTCCCCTATCCCGTTCCCATATCCCGTTCCCGTATACCGTTACCATATCCCGTTCCTGTATCCTGTTCCCGTATCCCATTATCCTATCCCGTTCCCGTATCCCGTTTCCCTTAAACAGCTCCCGTATCCAGTTTCCGTATCCCCTTCTCGTATCCCGTATCCTGTATCCCGTTCCCGTATACTGATCCCGTATACTGTATCCCTTATACTGTATCCCGTATACTGTATCCCGTATACTGTATCCCGTATACTGTATCCCGTATCCCGTTCCCGTGTCTCGTTCCCGTATCCCGTTCCCGTATCCCGTTACCGTATCCCGTTGCCGTATCCCGTTGCCGTATCCCGTTGCCGTATCCCGTTGCCGTATCCCGTTCCCGCATCCCGTTCCCGTATACCGTTCCCGTATCCCGTTCCCGTATCCTGTTCGCGTATCCCGTTCATGTATCCCGTTCCCGTATCCCGTTCCCGTATCCCGTTCCCGTATCCCGTTCCCGTATCCCATTCCCGTATCCCGTTCCCGTATCCCGTTCCCGTTCCCGTATCCCGTTCCCGTATCCCGTTCCCGTATCCCGTTCCCGTATCCCGTTCCCGTATCCCGTTCCCGTATCCCGTTCCCGTATCCCATTACTGTATCCCGTTCCTGTAACCCGTATCCCGTTCCCGTATCCCGTTCTCGTATCCAGTATCCCTTTCCCGTATTCCTTTCACGTATCCCGTTGCCGTATCCCGTTCCCGTTCCCGTATCCCGTTCCCGTATCCCGCTCCCGTATCCCATTCCCGTATCCCGTTCCCGTATCCCGTTCCCGTATCCCGTTCCCGTATCCCGTTCCCGTATCCCGTTCCCGTATCCCGTTCCCGTTCCCGTATCCCGTTCCCGTATCCCGTTTCCGTATCCCGTTCCCGTATCCCGATCCTGTAATTCGTTCCCGTAACTCGTTCCTGTATCCCGTTTCCTTATCCCGCTCCCGTATCCCGCTCCCGTATCTCACTCCTGTATCCCGCTCCCGTATCCCGCTCCCGTATCCCGCTCCCGTATGCCGCTCCCGTATCTCATTCCCGTATCTCGTACACTGTTCCGATAACTCCTTACCATATCTAGTTCCCGTATCTCATTCCCGTATCCTGTTAACGTATCTCGTTCCAGCATCCCTTTCTCGCACCCAGTTTCCGTATCTTGTTGCCGTATTTCGTTCCCATATCTTCTTACCGTATCTCGTTCCCGTGTCGCAGTTTCTGCCAAAGCATTTTAGCGGTTTACATGCCTGAAATATGTCAACCGGCTTCAACAAAATCTCCCCGGGAGGGAGGTGCGACGTCAGCTATTCATGCGCTCATTGATGAATTTGACTGCGGCAGTGTCAGTCTTGGCCAAACTTAAAGGGAAATAATGACCTTTTGATTTTGTTAGCAACAATTTCTTAGGCTACCGTTATGTTTTTAAAATTATTTTATTTAAATTTAAGAATTAAATAAAATTATTCCCAAATCCAAAGTTGTAAGTTTGGAAAAAATACAAAACAAGTACCTTGTGTACTTCATGAAGGTCATTGACAAATTCATCCTTTCCTACCATTGTTAACATCGAGTGCGGCATTTGTGGAGGCTCTGTGACATTTCTGATTTAACTGAGCGCTGCTCGGGCACCCGCTAGTAGCGCTTTCGTTCTCCATGGCAACCAGGCGTCAGCCAATCAAAAGCCAGAAAGGGAATACGTTCTGGCTTTTCATTGGCTCACGCCTGGTTGCCATGGATAACGAAAGCGCTACTAGCGTGCGTTCGAGCAGCGCTCTGATCCGTGAAGCAATCCGTGAAGCATCCGTGATGCATGACTGACTATCAGTATAAGTCATGAATAACAACAACATGCAAACTATACCAACTCGAATAAAATAAGAGCAGAATGAATTGAACTACAGGCAAGCTAGTATTCGCAAAGCACTCGGCACTGCGCCACAATAGCAAAAGGTGAGGGAAATGCATATTGGATACAATATTATTACGTCACAAGTTTCTGAAGTGTCAACTGCTATGAAATACAGTGATAAAATACCTTTAATAATGATTAACAAGAAAATTCAAACTTAAAAACAATCATTTGAATAAGTATTTAATTAGCTTTCAACTCGAAATCAGATATATTGTGCAATGCTACACAAGAATGGCACCAGTGACGTCATTAACAAAGCCTGCTACGGGACTTGGGTATACTAATCAGGAACAACTCGCCAAGTGCGCCGAGATGGTTAAGTGCGCCGAGAAGCATGACAATGACTTTGTAAACAAATTGCCGACGCTAAATAGGTCGCCGTCGATGTGCATCGATGAGCTTCTGATTTAATTGCCAGTTTTGTGTTATTGTTCGTTAGTTTTTTTGGGAAAAAAATATTATTTTTCATGATAAAATAAAGCATAGTGTTATTTATATACAGCCACAGACAAACTATACACAACTCCTAATATTGAAAACAAATGAATCGATTTTCAAAAATTGAGGGTCGCAACCACTAACTATGCCGCGTTGATGTGCATCGATGAGCTTCCGATTTTATTGCCACTTTTTCCAATCGCTGTTAGTTTTAGAAGATCGCCGGGCATATAATCACAAGCAGAACGCACAATATATTTTCCACTCCATTGCGTAAAAAAACAATACGGGAAAAGCCCGCAGTTTGATGAGGACCAAAAGTACTTGACAAAAGGTCAGAACTAGTGCAAGTACCGGTCGTTAAAAGTGTGGAACGCTTATCAACTTTAACTTGAAATATCTTTCGGTAGGAAAGTTTTCATGCAAAATGTGATGAATTTACAATATATTTTGATCTCGTCTGGCGATTTCAAGTGCTAACTCCATTTTAGTGGAAAAGGGTCATTATTTCCCTTTAAGCGATGCTATTTTATTCGACGCAATTATTTCGCAACGTTAGCGTTGGTAATCGTTTACGTTTGACTTCAGCATAAGTTACCTATGAGCGATTTACAGAATATTTTGGGTGGATATAGGTCAGCAAGAACGGCGCTATCCGTCTGTGTAAATTTGCCGGACAAGTTTGTCCTCGTTTTGGGGGTTACGGCGGTGTGAAGGATTAAATTGTCCAAAAATATTGCATTTCAAATCCCACTCCAAAATATAAGTCATACTGCCTGGAGTAACACATATAATTTGAAGACGGTCGCTGCGCCTGCAAAATGGTGCCCGGTTCAGCCTTCTACGTCGAACGGTTTCCGAGCACCAATTTAAATCCTGAATATGCCAATTTTATCATGAAAGTGGTCACAACTTTGGACGTGGCACGCGCATCGCTCTGGACGACATTCTATACGCAAGGCCAATCGATTATCTATCACATAGTGTTGCTCGCATATCGCTGCGATTCTCGGTTGCCGAGCAAGCGGCCGGGGAACCGGGCGAAACTTGCCCATTTTTCGCGATTTCACAATGTCGCGTTTCCCATGTTAAACGAATGGCGCACGCGCGCACGTGCCGACGCCGCACCGTCGGTTGGATCGACACCAAAACTTGATACGATCTGTTGAATCACGGGACCCAAAAGTCCTGAAAAAATCACGTTCATAACTCATCAGACGACTGCACAGGAACCGATTTAGGGCGTCACCCCGGCGGCGGCGGCGGCGGCGGCGGGTCATCTTTTAGGATTTATAATATATAGAGATAGAGACTAGAGGGCCTGTATTGCGCGATGCGCAATTTATATAGCCTTCAATTTATATAGGCAGCTAATATCCCGTTCCCGAATCCCGGATCCCGTTCCTGTACCCGATTTCGGTATACTGTATCCCGCATCCCGCATCCCCCATCCTGCATCCTGCATCCTGCATCCCGCATCCCGCATCCTGTATCCCGTATCACGTGTCCCGTATCCCGTATTCTGGATTACGTCTCCCGTATCCCGTACCCTGTTCCCGTATTCCTTGCCTGTTGCTGTTCCCGTGTCTCATTCCCGTATCCCGTATCACGTTCCCGCATCCTTTTCCGGTATCCCTTTCCCGTATCCCGTTTCCGTGTCCCGTATCCCGTTCCCGTATCCCGTTCCCCGTGCCCGTATCCCGTTACCGTATCCCGTTACCGTATCCCGTTACCGTATCCCGTTACCGTATTCCGTTACCGTATCCCGTTCCCGTATCCCGTTCCCGTATCCCGTTCCCGTATCCCGTTCCCGTATCCCGTATCCCGTTACCGTATCCCGTATCCCGTATCCCGTTCCCGTATCCTGTTCCCGTATCCCGTTCACGTATCCCGTTCACGTATCCCGTTCCCGTATCCCGTTCCCGTATCACGTTGCCGTATCACGTTGGCGTATCCCGTTGCCGTATCCCGTTGCCGTATCCCGTTGCCGTATCCCGTTGTCGTATCCCTTTGCCGTATCCCGTTGCCGTATCCCGTTGCCGTATCCCGTTGCCGTATCCCGTTGCCGTATCCCGTTCCCGTATCCCGTTCCTGTATTCCGTACCAGTATCCCGTACCAGTATCTCGTACCATTATCCCGTACCAGTATCCCGTTCCCATTCTCGTATCCCGTTTCCGTATCGCGTTCCCTTATCCTGTTCCCGTATCCTGTTCCCGTATCTTGTTCCCGTATCCTGTTCCTGTATCCTGTTCCCGTATCCTGTTCCCGAATCTTGTTCCCGTATCCTGTTCCCGTATCCTGTTCCCGTATCCTGTTCCCGTATCCTGTTCCCGTATCCTGTTCCCGTATCCTGTTCCCGTATCCTGTTCCCGTATCCTGTTCCCGTTCCCCTATCCCGTTCCCGAATCGCGTTCCCGTATCCCCTTCCCGGATCCCGTTCCCATAACCCGTTCCCGTATCCCGTTTCCGTATCCCGTTCGCGTATCCCGTTTCCGTATCCCGTTCCCGTGTCCCGTTCCCGTATCCCGTTCCCGTATCCCGTTCCGGTATCCCGTTCCGGTATCCCGTTCCGGTATCCCGTTTCCGTATCCTGTTTACGTATCCCGTGCCCGTATACCGTGACTCGTTCTTGTAACCCGTTTCCGTACCCCGTTCCCATATCCCGTTCCCGTATCCCGTTCCCTTATCCTGTATCCCGTTGTCATATCCCGTTCCCGTATCCCGTTCCCGTATCCCGTTCCCGTATCCCGTTCCCGTATCCCGTTCCCGTATCCCGTTCCCGTATCCTGTTCCCGTATCCCGTTTCCGTATCCCGTTTCAGTATCCAGTTTCCGTATCCCGTTTCCGTATCCCGTTTCCGTATCCCGTTTCCGTATCCCGTTTCCGTATCCCGTTTCCGTATCCCGTTTCCGTATCCCGTTTCCGTATCCCGTTTCCGTATACTGTTCCCGTATACCGTACCCGTATACCGTACCCGTATCCCGTTCCCCGTTCCCGTATCCCGTATCCCGTTCCCGGATCCCTTTCCGTATCCCGTTCCCGTATTTCGTATCCCGTTCCCGTATCCTGTTTCCGTATCCCGTTTCCGGATCCCGTTTCCGTATCCCGTTTCCGTATCCCGTTTCCGTATCCCGTTTCCGTATTCCGTTTCCGTATCCCGTTTCCGTATCCTGTTACCCTATCCAATTCCCGTATCTCGTTCTCGTATCCCGTTCCCGTATCCCGTTCACGTATAACGTGCCCTATCCCGTTCCCGTATCCCGTTCCCGTACCCCATTACCGTATCCAGTATCCCATTCCCGTATCCCGTTCCCGTATCCCGTATCCCGTTCCCGTATCCCGTTCCCGTATCCCGTTCCCGTATCCCGTTCCCGTATCCCGTTCCCGTTCCCGTATCCCGTTCCCGTATCCCGTTCCCGTATCCCGTTCCCGTATCCCGTTCCAGTATCCAGTTCCCGTATCCGGTATCCCGTATCCAGTATCCCGTATCCGGTATCCCGTATCCGGTATCCCGTATCCGGTATCCCGTATCCGGTATCCCCTATCCGGTATCCCGTATCCCGTATCCCGTATCCCGTATCCCGTATCCCGTATCCCGTATCCTGTTCTCGTATACCGTATCCCGTATACCGTATACCGTGTCCCGCTCCCTCTCCACTTCCCGTTCCCGTTCCCGTTCACGTTCCCGTATCCCGTTTCCGTATCTCGTTTCCGCATCCCGTTCCAGTATCACGTTCCAGTATCACGTTCCCGTATCACGTTCCCGTATCACGTTACCGTATCACGTTACCGTATCCCGTTCCCGTATCCCGTTCCCGTTCCCGTATCCCGTATCCCGTATCCCGTTCCCGTATCTCGTTTCCCGTTTCCGTATCTCGTATCCCGTTCACGTATCCGATCCCGTATCCTTTATCCCGCTCCCGTATCCAGTTTCCGAATCCGCTTCCTGTTTCCCGTTCCCGTATCCCGTTCCGTATCCAGTTCCCGTATATTGTATCCCGTGCTCGTATCCCGTTCCCGTATGCCGTTCCCTTATCCCGTTCCCGTATCCCGTATCCCGTTCCCGTATGCCGCTCCCGTATCCCGTTCCCGTATCCCGTTCCCGTATCCCGTTCCCGTATCCCGTTCCCGTATCCCGTTCCCGTATCCCGTTCCCGTATCCCGTTCCCGTATCCCGTTCCCGTATCCCGTTCCCGTATCCCGTTCCGGAATCCCGTTCCCGTATCCTGTTCCCATATCCAGTTCCCATATCCCGTTCCCGTATCTCGTATCCTTTTCCCGTATCCCGTTCCCGTATCCTGTTAACGTATCCCGATCCCGTATCCCGTTCTCTTATCCCGCTCCCGTAACTCGTTCCCGTAACCCGTTCCCGTAATCCGTTCCCGTAACCCGTTCTTGTAACCCGTTCCCGTAACCCGTTCCCATAACCCGTTCCCGTAACCCGTTCCCGTAACCCGTTCCCGTAACCCGCTCCCGTAACCCGTTCCCGTATCCCGTTCCCGTATCCCGTTCCCGTATCCCGTTCACGTATCACGTTCACGTATCCCGTTCACGTATCCCGTTCCCGTATCCCGTTCCCGTATCCCGTTCACTTATGCCGCTCCCGTATCCCGCTCCCGTATCTCATTCCCGTTTCTTGTACACCGTTCCGATATCTCCTTACCATATCTAGTTAACATATCTCATTCCCGTATCCTGTTCCCGTATCTCGTTCCAGCATCCCTTTCTCGTACCCAGTTTCCGTATCTTGTTGCCGTATTTCGTTCCCATATCTTCTTACCGTATCTCTTTCCCGTGTCGCAGTCTCTGCCAAAACATTTTAGCGGTTTACATGCCTGAAATATGTCAACCGGCTTCAACAAAATCTCCCCGGGAGGGAGGTGCGACGTCAGCTAGTCATGCGCTCATTGATGAATTTGACTGCGGCAGTGTCAGTCTTGGGCAAACTTAAACGATACTATTTTATTCGACGAAATTATTTCGCAACGTTAGCGTTGGTAATCGTTTACGTTTGACTTCAGCATAAGTTACCTATGAGCGTTTTACAGAATATTTTGGTTGGATATAGGTCAGCAAGAACGGTGCTATCCGTCAGTGTAAATTTGCCGGTCAAGTTTGTCCTCGTTTTGGGTGTTACGGCGGTGTGAAGGATTAAATTGTCCAAAAATATTGCATTTCAACTTCAACTCCAAAATATTAGTCGCACAGCTTTGAGTAACACATATAATTTGAAGACGGTCGCTGCGCCTGCAAAATGGTGCCCGGATCAGCCTTTTACGTCGAACGGTTTCCGAGCACCAATTTAAATCCTGAATATGCCAATTTTATCATGAAAGTGGTCACAACTTTGCACGTGGCACGCACATCGCTCTGGACGACATGCTATACGCATGGCCAATCGATTATCTATCACATAGTGTTGCTCGCATATCGCTGCGATTCTCGTTTGCCGAGCAAGCGGCCGGGGAACCGGGCGAAACTTGCCCATTTTTCGCGATTTCACAATGTCGCGTTTCCCATGTTAAACGAATGGCGCACGCGCGCACGTGCCGACGCCGCACCATCCGTCGGATCGACACCAAAACTTGATACGACCTGTTGAATCACGGGACCCAAAAGTGCTGAAAAAATCACCCTCATAACTCATCAGACGGCTGCACAGGAACCGATTTAGGGCGTCACTCCGGCGGCGGCGGCGGCGGCGGCGGCGGGTCATCTTTTAGGATTTATAATATAGAGATAGAGATAGAGACTAGAGGGCCTGTATTGCGCGATGCGCAATTTATATAGCCTTCAATTTATATAGCCTGCTAATATCCCGTTCCTGTATCCCATTCCGGTATCCTGTATCCCGCATCCCGCATCCCGCATCCTGCATCCTGCATCCTGGATCCTGCATCCCGCATCCTGTATCCCGTATCCCGTATCACGTGTCCCGTATCCCCTACCCGCATCCCGTTCCCGTATCGCGTTCCCGTATCCCGTTCCCGTATCCCGTTCCCGTATCCCGTTCCCGTATCCCGTTCCCGTATCCCGTTCCCGTATCCCGTTCCCGTATCCCATTCCCTTATCCCGTTCCCGTATCCCGTTCCTGTATCCCGTTCCCGTATCCCATTCCCGTATCCCGTTCCCGTATCCCGTTCCCGTATCCCGTTCCCGTATCCCGTTCCCGTATCCCGTTCCCGTATCCCGTTCCCGTATCCCGTTCCCGTATCCCGTTCCCGTATCCCGTTCCCGTATCCCGTTCCCGTATCCTGTTACCGTATCCCGTTCCCGTATCCCGTTCCCGTATCCCATTCCCGTAACCCGTTCCCGTATCCAATTCCCGTATCCCGTTTCCGTACCCCGTGCCCGTATCCAGTTCCCGTATCCCGTTCCCATATTCCGTTCCCGTATCCCGTTCCCGTATCCCGTTCCCGTATCCCGTTCCCGTATCCCGTTCCCGTATCCCGTTCCCGTATCCCGTTCCCGTATCCTAATCCCGGATTCCGTTCCCGTGTCGAGTTCCCGGATCCCGTTCCCGTATTCCGTTTCCGTATCCCGTTCCCGTACACTGTTCCCGTATCCCTTTCCCGTATCCCGTTCCCGTTTCCAGTTCCCGTATCCCGTTCCCGTATCTCGTTCCTGTATCCCGTTACCGAATCCCGTTCCCGTATCCCGTTCCCGTATCCCGTTCCCGTATCTGGTTCCCGTATCCCGTTCCCGTATCCCGTTCCCGTATACCGTTCCCGTATCTCGTTCCCGTATCCGTTCCCGTATCCCGTTCCCGTATCCCGTTCCCGTATCCCGTTCCCGTATCCCGTTCCCGTATCCCGTTCCCGTATCCCGTTCCCGTATCCCGTTCCCGTATCCTGTTTCCGTATTCTGATCCCGTATACCATATCCCGTTCCCGTATCCCGTATACCTCAATCAGCTCCCGTATCCAGTTACCGTATCCCGTTCCCGTATCCCGTTCCCGTATCCCATTCCCGTATCCCGTTCCCGTATCCCGTTCCCGTATCCCGTTCCCGTATCCCATTCCCGTATCCCATTCCCGTATCCCGTTCCCGTATCCCGTTCCCGTATCCCGTTCCCGTATCCCGTTCCCGTATCCCGTTCCCGTATCCCGTTCCCGTACCCGTATCCCGTTCCCGTATCCCGTTCCCGTATCCCGTTCCCGTATCCCGTTCCCGTATCCCGTTCCCGTATCCCGTTCCCGTATCCCGTTCCCGTATCCCGTTCCCGTATCCCGTTTCCGTATCCCGTTCCCGTATCCCGTATCCCGTTCCCGTATCCCGCTCCGGTATCCCGTTCCGGTATCCCGTTCCCGTATCCCGTTCCCGTATCCCGTTCCCGTATCCCGTTTCCGTATCCCGTTCCCGTATCCCGTTCCCGTATCCCGTTCCCGTATCCCGTTCCCGTATCCCATTCCCGTATCCCATTCCCGTATCCCATTCCCGAAATCCGTTCCCGTATCCCGTTCCCGTATCCCGTTCCCGTACCCCGTTCCCGTACCCCGTTCCCGTATCCAGTTCCCGTATCCCGTTCCCGTATTCCGTTCCCGTATCCCGTTACCGTATCCCGTTACCGTATCCTAATCCCAGATCCCGTTCCCGTATCCAGTTCCCGGATCCCGTTCCCGTATTCCGTTTCCGTATCCCGTTCCCGTATACTGTTCCCGTATCCCTTTCCCGTACCCCGTTCCCGTTTCCAGTTCCCGTATCCCGTTCCCGTATCTCGTTCCCGTATCCCGTTACCGAATCCCGTTCCCGTATCCCGTTCCCGTATCCCGTTCCCGTATCCCGTTCCCGTATCCCGTTCCCGTATCCCGTTGCCGTATCCCGTTCCCGTATCGTTCCCGTATCCGTTCCCGTATCCCGTTCCCGTATCCCGTTCCCGTATCCCGTTCCCGTATCGCGTTCCCGTATCCAGTTTCCGTATTCTGATCCCGTATACCATATCCTGTTCCCGTATACCTTAATCAGCTCCCGTATCCAGTTACCGTATCCCGTTCCCGTATCCCGCTCCCGTATCTCATTCCCGTATCTCGTACACCGTTCCGATATCTCCTTACCATATCTAGTTCTCGTATCTCATTCCCGTATCCTGTTCCCATATCTAGTTCCAGCATCCCTTTCTCGTACCCAGTTTCCGTATCTTGTTGCCGTATTTCGTTCCCATATCTTCTTACCGTATCTCGTTGCCGTATCGCAGTCTGCCAAAACATTCTGGCGGTTTAAATTCTTGAAATCTGTCAACCGACTTCAACAAAATATCCTCGCGAGGGAGGTGCGACGTCAGCTAGTCATGCGCTCATGGATGAATTTGACTGAAGCAGTGTCAGTCTTGGGCAAAATTAAGCAATCGTAGTGTGTGGTAGGATTACATAATATACATGCATTATAAATGACTCACGATAATATGTGAGCGGAATATTAGGTACTCGCCAGTGCTCGCGGATCTTGGCATGTTAGTAGACCTACCTACCACGAGCAACGAGCCGGACGTTACGTTATTGCCAGCGGGCGGCGCCGCCGGCGCCAGACTACGCAAGCAAACGAGCCGGACGTTACGTTATTGCGTGAGGGAGCTATCGCCGGCCGCCGGCCGGCGCCCGACTGCCGCATAGCGTCGGTAATCGTTTACGTTTGACTTCAGCATAAGTTACCTATGAGCGATTAGCAAAATATTTTGGATGGATATAGGTCAGCAAGAACGGCGCTATCCGTCTGTGTAAATTTTCCGGTCAAGTTTGTCCTCATTTTGGGTGTTGCGGCGGTGTGAAGCATTAAATGGTCCAAAAATATTGCATTTCAACTTCAACGCCAAAATATTAGTCTCACAGCTTTGAGTAACAAATATAATTTGAAGACGGTCACTGCGCCTGCAAAATGGTGCCCGGATAAGCGTTCTACGTCAAACAGTTTCCGAGCACCAATTTAAATCCTGAATAGGCCAATTTTATCATTAAAGTGGTCACAACTTTGCACGTGGCACGCGCATCGCTCTGGACGACACCCTATACGCAAGGCCAATCGATTATCTATCACATAGTGTTGCTCGCATACCGCTGCGACTCTCGGTTGCCGAGCAAGCGGCCGGGGAACCGGGCGAAACTTGCCCGTTTTTCGCGATTTCCGAATGACTCGTTTCCCATGTTAAACGAATGGCGCACGCGCGCACGCGCCGACGCCGCACCTTTGGTTTTTTTAAGCTGAAAATTTAATACGACCTGTTGAATCACAGGACCCAAAAGTGCTGAAAAAATCACCCTCATAACTCATCAGACGGCTGCACAGGAATCGATTTAGGGCGTCACCCCGGCGGCGGCGGCGGCGGCGGCGGCGGCGGCGGCGGGTCATCTTTTAGGATTTATAATATAGAGACTAGATGGCCTTTATTGCGCGATGCGCAATTTATATACCCAGCTAATTTACATATGCTAGCCGTTCCCCGTATCTCGTATTCCGTATTCAGTATTTCGTATTCCTTATTCCGTATTCTGTATTCTGTATTCCGTATTCCATATTCTGTATTCTGTATTCCGTAGTCCGTATCCGGTATTCCGTATACCGTTCCCGTTCTTTTATCCCGTTCCCGTATCCGGTTACCGTATCCCGATCCCTTAGCCCGTTCCCGTATCCCGTTCCCGTATCCCTTTCCCGTATCCCGTTCCCGTATCCCGTTCCCGTATCCCGTTCCCGTATCCCGTTCCCATATCCCTTTCCGGTATCAAGTTTCCGTATCCCGTTCCCGTATCCCGTATCCCGTTCCAGTATCCCGTTCCCGTATCCCATTCCCGTATCCCGTATCCCGTATCCCGTTCCCATATCCCGTTTCCGTATCCTGTTCCAGTATCATGTTCCCGTTTCTGTATCCCGTTCCCGTATCCCGTATCCTGTATCTCGTTTCCCGTTTCCGAATCCCGTACCCCGTATCCCGTTCACGTATCCGATCCCGTATCCTTTATCCCGTTCCCGTATCCAGTTTCCGTATCCCCTTCCTATTTCCCGTTCCCGTATCCCGTTCCGAATCCAGTTCCCGTATACTGTATCCCGTGCTCGAATCCCGTTCCCGTATCCCGTATCCCGTCTCCCGTTCCCGCATCCCGTATACCTTATTCATCTCCCGTATCCAGTTTCTGTATCCGGTTCCCGTATCCCGTATCCCGTTCCCGAATCCCGTTCCCGTATCCCGTTCCCGTATCCCCTTCCCGTATCCCGTTCTCGTATCTCGTTCCCGTTTCCGTATTTCGTTACCGTATCCCGTTCCTGTATACCGTTCCCGTATACCGTATCCCGTTCCTATATCCCGTTCCCGTATCCCGTTCCCGTAACCCGCTCTTATATCCCGTTCCCTATCCTGTTCCCGTATCCTGTTCCCGTATCGTGTTCCCGTATCGCGTTCCCGTATACCGTTCCGTATCCCATTCCCGTATCCCATTCCCGTATCCCATTCCCGTATCCCATTCCCGTATCCCATTCCCGTATCCCATTCCCGTATCACATTCCCGTATACCATTCCCGTATCCCGTTGCCGTATCCCGTTCCAGTATCCCGTATCGCGCTCCCACTCCAGTCCCTGTTCCCGTATCCCGTTTCCGTATCTTGTTTCCGTATCCCATTCCCGTATCCCGTTCCCGTATCCCGTTACCGTCTCCCGTTCCCGTATCCCGTTCCCGTATCCCGTTCCCGTATCCCGTTCCCGTATCCCGTTCCCGTATCCCGTTCCCGTATCCCGTTCCCGTATCCCGTTCCCGTATCCCGTTCCCGTATCCCGTTCCCGTATCCCGTTCCCGTATCCCGTTCCCTATCCCGTTCCCGTATCCTGCTCCCGTATCCCGTTCCCGTATCCCGTTCTCGTATCACGTTCCCGTATCCCGTATCCCGTTCCCGTATCCCATATCCCATATCCCGTATCCCGTATCCCGTATCCCGTGCCCGTATCCCGTGCCCGTATCCCGTGCCCGTATCCCGTGCCCGTATCCCGTGCCCGTATCCAGTTCCCTGGTCCCGTATCCAGTTCCCGTATCCCATTCCCGTATCCCGTTCATGTATCCCTTATATCGTTACCGTATCCCTTAATCAGCTCCAATATCCAGTTTCCGTAACCCGTTCCCTTATCCCGTTCCCTTATTCCGTTCCCATATTCCGTCCCCGTATTCCGTCCCCGTTTTTCGTTCCCGTATCCCGTTCCCGTATCCCGTTCCCGTATCCCGTTCCCGTATCCCGTTCCCGTATCCCGTTCCCGTATCCCGTATCCCGTTCCCGTATCCCGTTCCCGTATACCGTTCCCGTAACCCGTTCCCGTAACCCGTTCCCGTAACCCGTTCCCGTAACCCGTTCCCGTAACCCGTTCCCGTAACCCGTTCCCGCAACCCGTTCCCGCAACCCGTTCCCGTAACCCGTTCCCGTAACCCGTTCCCGTAACCCGTTCCCGTATCCCGTTCACGTATCCTGTTCACGTATTTCGTTCCCGTATCCCGTTCCCGTATCCCGTTCACTTATGCCGCTCCCGTATCCCGCTCCCGTATCTCATTCCCGTTTCTTGTACACCGTTCCGATATCTCCTTACCATATCTAGTTACCGCATCTCATTCCCGTATCCTGTTCCCGTATCTCGTTCCAACATCCCTTTCTCGTACCCAGTTTCCGTATCTTGTTGCCGTATTTCGTTCCCATATCTTCTTACCGTATCTCGTTCCCATGTCGCAGTCTCTGCTAAAACATTTTAGCGGCTTACATGCCTGAAATATGTCAACCGGCTTCAGCAAAATCTCCCCGGGAGGGAGGTGCGACGTCAGCTAGTCATGCGCTCATTGATGAATTTGACTGCGGCAGTGTCAGTCTTGGGCAAACTTAAACGAGGCTATTTTATTCGACGCAATTATTTCGCAACGTTAGCGTCGGTAATCGTTTACGTTTGACTTCAGCATAAGTTACCTATGAGCGTTTTACATAATATTTTGGGTGGATATAGGTCAGCAAGAACGGTGCTATCCGTCAGTGTAATTTTTCTGGTCAAGTTTGTCCTCGTTTTGGGTGTTACGGCGGTGTGAAGCATTAAATTGTCCAAAAATATTGCATTTCAACTTCAACTCCAAAATATTAATCACACAGCTTTGAGTAACACATATAATTTGAAGACGGTCGCTGCGCCTGGAAAATGGTGCCGGGTTCAGCCTTTTACGTCGAACGGTTTCCGAGCACCAATTTAAATCCTGAATATGCCAATTTTATCATGAAAGTGGTCACAACTTTGCACGTGGCACGCGCATCGCTCTAGACGACATCCTATACGCAAGGTCAATCGATTATCTATCACATAGTGTTGCTCGCATATCGCTGCGACGCTCGGTTGCCGAGCAAGCGGCTGGGGAACCGCGCGAAACTTGCCCGTTTTTCGCGATTTCACAATGTCGCGTTTCCCATGTTAAACGAATGGCGCACGCGCGCACGTGCCGACGCCGCACCGTCGGTCGGATCGACACCAAAACTTGATACGACCTGTTGAATCACAGGACCCAAAAGTGCTGAAAAAATCACCTTCATAACTCATCAGACGGCTGCACAGGAACCGATTTAGGGCGTCACTCCGGCGGCGGCGGCGGCGGCGGCGGCGGGTCATCTTTTAGGATTTATAATATAGAGACTAGAGGGCCTGTATTGCGAGATGCGCAATTTATATAGCCTTCAATTTATATAGCCAGCTAATATCCCGTTCTCGTATCCCGTATTCCGTTCCTGCATCTCATTCCGGTATCCTGTATCCCGCATCCCGCATCCCGCACCCTGCATCCTGCATCCCGCATCCCGCATCCTGTATCCCGTATCCCGTATCCCGTATCCCGTATCCCGTATCCCGTATCCCGTATCCCGTATCCCGTATTCCGTATCACGTGTCCCGTGTCCCGTATTCTGGATCACGTCTCCCATGTCCCGTACCCCGTTCCCGTATTCCGTGCCTGTTGCTGTTCCCGTATATCATGCCCGTATCCCGTATCACGTTCCCGTATCCTTTTCCGGTATCCCGTTCCCGTATCCCGTTCCTTTATCCCGTTCCCGTATCCCGTTCCCGTATCCCGTATCCCGTTCCCGTATCCCGTTCCCGTATCCCGTTCGCGTATCCCGATCTCGTTCCCGTATCCTATTCCCGTAAACCGTATCCCGTATCCCGTATCCCGTTCCCGTATCCCGTTCCCATATCCCGTTCCCGTATCCCGTTCCCGTATCCCGTTCCCGTATCTCGTTCCCGTATCCCGTTCCCGTATCCCGTTCCCGTATCCCGTTCCCGTATCCCGTTCCCGTATCCCGTTCCCGTATCCCGTTCCCGTATCCCGTTCCCGTATCCCGTTCCCGTATCCCGTTCCCGTATCCCGTTCCTGTATCCCGTTCCCGTATCCCGTTCCCGTATCCCGTTTCCGTATCCCGTTCCCGCATCCCGTTCCCGTATCCCGTTCCCCTATCTCGTTCTCGTATCCAGTTCCCGTATTCCGTTCCCGTATTCCGTTCCCGTATTCCGTTCCCGTATTCCGTTCCCGTATTCTGTTCCCGTATCCCGTTCCCGTATCCCATATCATGTTCCCGTATCCCATTCCCGTATCCCATTCCCGTATCCCATTCCCGTATCCAATTCCCGTATCCCATTCCCGTATCCCATTTCCGTATCCCATTCCCGTATCCCATTCCCGTATCCCATTCCTGTATCCCATTCCCGTATCCCATTCCCGTATCCCATTCCCGTATCCCATTCCCGTATCCCATTCCCGTACCCGTTGCCGTATCCCATTCCTGTATCCCGTTGCCGTATCCCGTTCCAGTATCCCGTATCGGGCTCCCACTCCAGTCCCCGTTCTCGTATCCCGTTTCCGTATCTTGTTTCCGTATCCCATTCCCGTATCACGTTCCCGTATCACGTTCCTGTATCCCGTTCCCGTATCCCGTTCCCGTATCACGTTCCCGTATCCCGTTCCCGTATCTCGTTCCCGTATCCCGTTCCCGTATCCCGTTCCCGTATCCCGTTCCCGTATCCCGTTCCCGTAGCCCGTTCCCGTAGCCCGTTCCCGTGACCCGTTCCCGTATGCCGCTCCCGTATCTTATTCCCGTATCTAGTACACCGTTCCGATATCTCCTTACCATAACTAGTTACCGTATCTCATTCCCGTATCGTGTTCTCGTATCTCGTTCCAGCATCCCTTTCCGTACCCAGTTCCGTATCTTGTTGCCGTATTTCGTTCCCATATCTTCTTACCGTATCTCGTTCCCGTGTCGCAGTCTCTGCCAAAACATTTTAGCAGTTTACATGCCTGACATTATGTCAACCGGCTTCAACAAAATCTCCCCGGGAGGGAGGTGCGACGTCTGCTAGTCATGCGCTCATTGATGAATTTGGCTGCGGCAGTGTCAGTCTTGGGCAAACTTAAACGACGCTATTTTAGACATAAAGACATAAAAGAAAAGTGCAACAAAGAGCCTCTTGGGCCCATCCGAGGTTGCACCCCCCCCCCCCCCCCCCCCCTCCCCATCCCCCCCCCCCCCCTCCACCAGTCTCGCCCCTTCAAATCACCTTACTCTACCTGCATAAAAGAAGGCTAATCCCACGAGTATTTATGAACTAATCCCTTCTCTGTAAAGTATTTATCTAATCTAATTTTGAAGGAAGCAAGTGTCACTGCATCAGCGACATCCCCTGGTAGCATATTCCAATGTCCTACAACCCTTCTACTGAAAAATGACTGTCGTAGCCTAGTCCTACTTTGTTTCATAATGAGTTTATGCTGATGACCTCTACCTCGATTTTCCCTATTGAACTCAAACATACCCTTTAAATATCCAGAATGCTGACTATTTACAAATTTGAAGACTTCAATTAGATCTCCTCTTAGCCTTCTATATCTAAGTGAAAACATACCCAATTTCCTTAATCTATCTTCATAAGGTAAACTACCAAGACAATTAATCATTTTTGTTGCCCTTTTTTGAACTCTTTCTAACAACCAGCAATCTTTCTCATATGTTGGAGACCAGGCTTGTACACAATACTCCAAATGTGGTCTAACGTATGCACAATACAGTTTTGTTATTACCTTTTCACTCTTGTAGGAAACATTTCTGTTAATGGCCCCTAGCATTCTAAGTGCCTTTTTCCTAGCTTCTACAACCTGGTCTGACGCTGATAGTCTATTGTTTACCACGACACCTAAATCTCTTTCCTTTTCAATCTGCTCCATTTTCTGCCCACCCATTTCATACCTATGTTTACTGCTAACCCGTCCAGCGTGCATAATCTTACATTTACTCAAATTGAATTTCATCTGCCATGCTTCAGACCACTCAACTAGCTTGTCCAGATCTGATTGAAAAACATCCTGATCATGTTTTCCTCTAATAATCCTGACAACTTTTAGATCGTCTGCAAATTTCAAGACTTTGCTGTCTATACTGTTCTCAATTGCATTCACAAATATTATAAAAAGCAATGGGCCCAGGACTGAGCCCTGTGGAACCCCACTGAGAACCTCCTTCCATTGTGATTGGCACCCATTCAATATAACCCTTTGCTGGCGTCCTGAAAGCCACGTTTCTATCCAATCCAGAATCTTGCCCCTGATCCCATGAATTTTAAGTTGCAACCCCAGTCTTGTATGGGGGACTTTGTCAAATGCTTTACTGAAATCAAGAAAAGCTACATCTAGCTGTTTACCCTGATCAACGCTATCTGTTGCAACATCCAAAAACTCCAGAAGATTAGTTAAACAAGAACGGCCCTTCCTAAAGCCATGCTGTGTATCTTTGATGAGTTCATTTTGCTCCAAGAATTCAACAATCTTATCTTTGATGATTGATTCAAGCACCTTGCAGACTAATGAGGTCAGACTAACTGGTCTATAGTTTTCCTCTTTACTTCTATCTCCCTTTTTATGAATAGGAACAACATTTGCTCTTTTCCAATCAAGTGGAATTTTACTATCTGCAAGTGATTTAGAAAATATTATGGCTAATGGAACCGACAACTCCCTTTCAGATTCTCTTAAAAGTCTAGCATGGATTTCATCAGGTCCTTCTGCCTTGTTAGGCCTTACTTTCTTTAGATATTCTAGAACAAGTTCACTACTTATGCCACCTAGCTCTCCTATAGTCTCCTCTGTCTCTAGCTCAGGCTGAAGTGCTGCAATATTACTCTGGTCCTCGATAGTGAAGACAGATTGAAACTGATCATTAAGCACTTCAACCATTTCACTGTCCTTGCTAACTAACACATCATCTACCTTAAATGGACCTATATTTTTGGAAACTGTACTTAACTTATAAAAACTGAAGAACTTCTTACTATCTGCATTACAATGTCTAGCTAAATCAAGTTCCTTTGCCCTTTTAGCTGCTCTGACCTTTTTCTTAACGGAATTTTTTGCATTCTGGTAGGCCTTCTGATTTATATCTAGTGAAGATCCCTTCAAAATGCCAAATGCACTTCTTTTAGCTTGTATAGCACTCCTTACTTCTGGGGTAAGCCAAACTGGATTGCCCTTGGTTCTGTTACGTTTGTGCCTGAGGGGTATATGCCGATTTTGAATTTGGCTTAATCTAGCTTTGAAAACATTCCAGGCCTCACATGCATCTAAACCTGCCAACTCAACGTTCCATTTTATCTGTGCGAGGTCATTTCTAATACCATCAAAATCAGCCCGGCTGAAGTTTGGAACCATAATAAGGTTATCTTTGGGCCTCATTTCTGATGAGATATTGAATTTAACCATATTGTGATCACTGGTTCCTAGACCTGCACAAATACTTATGTCACTAACTAGATCACTGTTGTCTGAGAATACAAGGTCTAGAATGGAGCAATGTCTGGTTGGCTCTGTTACAAACTGATGCATGAAAAGCTCCTCTTCAAAGATTTGCCTATACAACCTACACTCATTTGTTTCCTCTGCTATACTTTCGTATCCTCTTAAGTTAAAATCTCCCATAATAAGACACTGAGCCCGAAAGTTCCTACGTATTTCCTCACAAATATCTTGGTCTGTTTCAGCTTGGGAGTTCCTTGGAAGATTCCCTGGTCTGTAAAATGCACCTATCCTCAACCTTCCTCTGTTTCCTGTACCAATTTTAATGTCAAGCCAGATTGATTCTACTTCTTTTACTTTACTAGAATCATCAACTCTAGTAGTGCAGTACAAGCTATTTACATATACAAACACTCCGCCTCCCTGCCGTGATTCTCTGCAGTATGAGAACATGTTATACCCTTGTAACTCGAAATCCTGTAGCCTATCCCTATTATACCCCTCACTAACCCATGTCTCGGTTACACAAATGATATCAGGCTTTTCAAGGGCAACATAACACTCAAACTCATCAAATTTAGACCTAATACTTTGGGCATTCAGCAACACACATGTGATCTTATACTTTGAGCTGACTCTACTAATTCTGAGGGAATTATGATCTACTGTCCTATTCTGACATGAACTTCTACCAATGCTTACTTCTTGATGCCCTAGTACTAGCGTCCCTGAACCCCCCCTCCTACCTAGTTTCCCTGAATGACACTTCTGTAGGCATCTCCCAAAGCCCTTGCCCCCTCATCCGATAAGTGAAGCCCATCCTTCATATAGTACCTATGCCACTCATAGAACTGATCCCATAAGTCTACATAACTAAGCCCCATAGCTGAACATAAGTTCTGAACTGAGCTGTTCACAGACAGAGCTCTCGAGTACCACTCCTCACTGGCTCCACAGCGAGGGAGGATGCCAGTCACAATGACTGGTTTCCTGGACTCCTTCAACCTCTGCAGCAGGCTCCGGTACTCCGCTACTATTCTCACACTCTGCCTAGGTCCTATGTTGTTCACCCCCACCTGTATTATAACTGTCTCCGGGCTACTCCTACCCAGTTCTGCCTCAATGACAGGGCCCATATCAACTACTTTTGCCCCCGGTTTAACTATACATGTGTCCCTCTTCCCACAGAATGTTCGCCTTAAGGGCCTTACCCTTGAGTCCCCAACCACTAAATGCTGAATCTGTACCTTGTCACTTTCAGCTGCTGACTCTAACGCACTGAACCTATTTGCTAGTGTAACCTGCTGATGTTCCCTGGGGCTGTACTGCCTGACTCTACCCTGAACTTTTGTCCATCCCTCCTGATCCCCTTCCCTCTTCCTCCTCCAGATTCTGCTACCACCCTCCATTACCCAGCACCCCTCCTCATCCTTACTGTCTGTGGCCCTAGCATTACTTTCCACAATGTTGGGTCTCCAGAAACGTGACCCTCCAACACACTTCCAAACCCCAGCCGCACTATCTACCTTTGCCTTATCCTCCTCCCTTATGCCCCTATCAGAACTACCACTGGTCCCTGATCCTGTAGGCTCCTTTTCTGACCCCCTAACCACAATCTGCGCATACGTTCCTTGGTCAGGAGCTACACCCTCTTGCGGCTCATCTCTACACCTACACTTACTTAACTGCGCCTCAAGCTCCGCTACTCTAGCCTGGAGGGCCTCTAGCTCTGCTACCTTCGCCTGCATCCTAGTCATGCTCATTTGAATACACTAGTAACTTAGGTATATAACTTAGGTACTATGTACTTTTCAATACTTTACTAACTTAACTTAACTTTTTTTGTTTTTTTTTGTGTTTGTTTTTTCTTCTTCTAAACCTTAACTAGATCTAGGTAAAGCTAGTAACACAAATCAGCTATGAGTGCACCTAATACTAGACTAAATATCTAATCCTTAAATAAACTGAATACTAAATACACCTTAATTATCCCTAATTTTCTAAAATATCTACTTATCCAACCCTGCAACTAATAACACAAAAATAAGACTAAGACAATTTTGGCGCACACAAGCTAGAATGAAAAGTCCTTTAAAAAGCAAGTAAGAGGTAACAGCTAACTATGAATGCTTAAAAATAATACTTAAACGATCCACAAAACTAAATATCTAATCCTTATATCTAAATATAATGTGGTTGCTCAAAAAATACACAAAACAACAGAGCTATCCAACAGCTACTTAGCTTGGCTAAAGTAGGGTTCAGAAGGGGAACGTGATTTGATTTTTTATAAACTAGATCTAGGTAAAGCTAGTGACACAAATCAGCTATGAGTGCACCTAATACTAGACTAAATATCTAATCCTTAAATAAACTAAATACTAAATACACCTTAATTATCCCTAATTTTCTAAAATATCTACTTATCCCACCCTGCAACTAATAACACAAAAATAAGACTAAGACAATTTTGGCGCACACAAGCTAGAATGAAAAGTCCTTTAAAAAGCAAGTAAGAGGTAACAGCTAACTATGAATGCTTAAAAATAATACCTAAACGATCCACAAAACTAAATATCTAATCCTTATATCTAAATATAATGTGATTCCTCAAAAAAATACACAAAACAACAGAGCTATCCAACAGCTACTTAGCTTGGCTAAAGCGGGGTTCAGAAGGGAACCCCGATGCAATTATTTTATTCGATGCAATTATTTTGCAACGTTAGCGTCGGTAATCGTTTACGTTTGACTTCAGCATAAGTTCCCTATCAGCGATTTACAGAATATTTTGGGTGGATATAGGTCAGCAAGAACAGTGCTATCCGTCTGTGTAAATTTGCCGGTCAAGTTTGTCCTCGTTTTGGGTGTTACGGCGGTGTGAAGGATTGCATTGTCCAAAAATATTGCATTTCAACTTCAACTCCAAAATATTAGTCACACAGCTTTGAGTAACACATCTAATTTGAAGACGGTCGCTGCGCCTGCAAAATGGTGCCCGGTTCAGCCTTCTACGTCGAACGGTTTCCGAGCACCAATTGTATCCTGAATATCCCAATTTTATCATGAAAGTGGTCACACCTTTGCACGTGGCACGTGCATCGCTCTGGCCGACATCCTATACGCAAGGCCAATCGATTATCTATCACATAGTGTTGCTCGCATATCGCTGCGATTCTCGGTTGCCGAGCAAGCGGCCGGGGAACCGGGCGAAACTTGCCCGATTTTCGCGATTTCACAATGTCGCGTTTCCCATGTTAAACGAATGGCGCACGCGCGCACGTGCCGACGCCGCACCGTTGGTCGGATCAAGACCAAAACTTGATACGACCTGTTGAATCACGGAACCCAAAAGTCCTGAAAAAATCCTCCTCATAACTCATCAGACGACTGCACAGGAACCGATTTAGGGCGTCACTCCGGCGGCGGCGGCGGCGGCGGCGGCGGCGGGTCATCTTTTAGGATTTATAATATAGGGATAGGGATAGAGATAGAGATAGAGATAGAGATTGCGGACATCAAAAGCGGAAAACACATCAAGTGCTCGAGCAAAAGAGGGCTGCCAAAATATAGTTTTGCCTGCCCTACCCCAGGAATGAAATTAAATTGCCGATCTTCGTTCTGAAAGAGGAAACTAAATTTAATGGAGCTGGTTGTGTTTTATTCCAGTAATGTGCACCGGATAGATAATAACTTAAAGGTATTGATTTATTTAATTCTTTTGATAGGTGCCATGTAACTTCGCAGTTGCGGCGCCGTTAAGCCCTGATCATCATCATTATCATCATCCACCTGTATATAGACTGTGCCGCAATGCATTGCCGCCTGGTGCATGCTCTGCCGCATTACACAGTCGCTCATTATCTACATCGCTTGAATGGGGCGGTGTCTAGTACTGCTCCTGTGTTGCCACGTCTACAAAGCATCGGTCACTATAGTAGCTCTGGTGTAGCCGCCGCCGTATAGCGGCTCAGCTTTAGTGTATGAAAGAGCAATGTTTTTGTATTGCTCGGAGAGGTTTCGCTCTGTCTCATCTGTAAGCCAGGGGCGGCGGAAGAGGGGGGCAGGGAGAGCAGTTGCCCCCACCCAAGAAGTTGAGGGGCAAACATATGGTTTTGCCCCCCCCCCCCAGAAATTTGTAAGAGGGGCCCTCCGGAAATATCGATTTTGTCCTTGTTTGGCCGATACAAATTTCCAGAGGCTCCTGAATGTGCCCTCGATCAGCCTGAGGAACTCTTGGTCGG
Organism: Chirona hameri; assembly: GCA_036785665.1. Lineage (NCBI taxonomy): Eukaryota > Metazoa > Arthropoda > Thecostraca > Balanomorpha > Balanidae > Chirona > Chirona hameri. Next base: position 11,141 of record JAXIVJ010009696.1, on the reverse strand, counting down.
TCCTCGGTCGTCCTGAGGGAGTCCTCAGTCGGTATGAGATAGCCATCGTCCGGTTTCAGGGGCCCTCAGTCCAGGTAGTGAAGGGGCCCTCAGTCCTAAGAGTCCAGGTAGTGAAGGGGCCCTCAGTCCTAGTGAAGGGCCCCTGTCGCTCCAGGGGACCCCTGGAGATTGCTTTGCCCTCCCCCCATCCAAAAATACAATTCGCCGCCACTGCTGTAAGCGGTTGTGACGTATTGCAATGTTCCGGAGAGGATGTGGCCTTCGCGCTCACAGAGTCGTCTTTATTCTCGATGCATACCAAAGGAATGTCTCAACGGAGTTGCTGAGGTTCAGTTCTTGAGTGGAGACAGATCGTCTTCGATGGGGAATGCGTTTTCGACTGCCAAATTTGTTTGTTCGGTCTATAAGTAGGTAAATGTCTACTGACTCCACCTGGCTTTATACCCCTCCCCGGAGAAAGGTATTATTATTTGAGTGTGTCTATTGTTCATCTTGCCATGAATCGGGTTCGTGTAGTCAACTAGCTTAAGTAAGACTCCAAGTCCAAATACAGATATCATGAAAATGACACTGAAGTCTGTAAGTTGAAACCGGACATAGGTACAGGGTGATTGGGGAAAATTGAGACAAATTTCATTTACTTGTATTTCCCAAACGAGATGCCACAGAGGCAAATGTAATTAAACCGGCCATTTAGGGCTTATTTGATGCTTTTTCAACTTCTATATCTCTCGAAGAGCAGAAAAGCTACCATCAGTAGCTTTGCGGGTCTCGGTTCTGACCCAACACAACAAGCTTTGACAGTTATTTTCACTCATCTGCTTCATTTGCCGACGGATCTGAGCAATCAGCTGACCCATATTATCAGCCTCAAAGCCTCCAGCCTACAGAGATAAGGGGCTTCGGCAGAGCCCACATGTGATATATAGGATGGATTTCTGCCACTACAAGTGGGCTATCGTGTTTGTGACGACCGGGATTTTCATTTCTTTCCGTGCTTCCAGCACATTGCCTTGGTCAGCGTAGGGCTATTGTAAAACTATATTCTCTTATTTTAACTTGTAATCGTCAGTGGTGACTGGGGCCCGTTTTCGGCGTCATATAGCACAAGTCAGCTTTGCCCTTCAGAATTTCGCTAATGCAGGACCGGTTAACCCGCGCCGTGCCGGTGCTCGGCGCCACCTTCGCCGTGCCGGGGGGGGGGGGGGTGTTTAGACACCCCCTCTAATTATAAAACTAAAAGGGCTAGAACGACGCGGAAGAAACCATTCGAAAGCTCTCGACAAGTACATTCGAAAGTACTTCAGATAATGTTTTCCTCAAGTCAATATTGAGGTAACCAGAGGTTATCAAAGGTCAAATTTTCAAGTTTTTAGGACTTCGCTCCAGAAACCCCCAGATATCACAGGAACTATGATAGCTAGGAACAAACGGAAAAGCGTTGGAAAGCTCTTGCAAAATGAAATCGCCAAGGTGTCCTCATATTTTAGCTCAGGTCAATAGTTTAGGCGCCAGAGCTCATCAAATGTCAAAAAGGCTATTTTTTACCTAACAGTTTTTCACAAATAGCTTTGTATGTAATAACTACAAGGCAATAATTTTGATGCCATCGTGTTTGTCTCATCAGGGCACTTCGACTCATATTAGTGTTGACCAGTTTAGGTCAACTTAAAAAATTGACCTCAGGTCAAGGTCAAGTGGTGACCCAAGTAGGTATTGTTGCATGTGGGAAGACGTGCCTCGACGAGACAAACACATTGGTGTCGGTTTCACTTCTATCGTCATTATATCGAGAGTTATTGACATAAAAATGTTGGTGGCCTCGGATGACCTCGGCTGACCCTGTAGGGGTCACTGAACAAAATGGCACCTATGTCATCAAGAATGGCCTATAATAACATGATCAAAAATAATTAGACTGATATCTTGCGTATCCTTGGAATAGGAAGCATTTTAATATTTCCCCATTGACTTATAATGGGGAGGTCACGAAATTGACCCGACCTTAGGTCGCTGATATACAAAATGCAAGATATACGATTTGTAGATATATATATATATATATATATATATATATATATATATATATATATATATATATATATATATATATATATATATATATATATATATATATATATATATATATATATATATATATATATATATATATATATATATATATATATATATATATATATATATATATATATATATATATATATATATATATATATATATATATATATATATATATATATATATATATATATATATATATATATATATATATATATATATATATATATATATATATATATATATATATATATATATATATATATATATATATATATATATATATATATATATATATATATATATATATATATATATATATATATATGACTTTATGAAATCCTGTAAGTATAAAACCGATCATCCAAAAACTGTGACTGTGGTACGACCACAAGTTTTCTTTGGATGTGGGGTCACGTGACCTGGTCTGGTGACCTGACCTGAGATGACCCGAGGTATTTTTTAACATAATGTGGGCAATTGATGCCCGAACAGCTGTGCCAAAAACGGCGGCGCTGCGCGACGCCGTTTTTTCGCTATCCTCGAAAAATCTGAGGGGGGGGGGTGTCCAAACACCCCCCCCCCCCCCCCGGCACGGCGCGGCACCGATTTGTTTGCAGCTTGTCGCTGTGAGGGTACCCGACTTCCCATGCATTTCGACTCGTTCATTTCTCATTTTTGTGGGCCATCCGGCAACGCTCCCTGTTTTTCCCCAAGTCTAACCTTTATTCATTCTTCGCCTATGCGATATACGCCACGGTTGCTTTCGAAATAGCCCTATTTTGGAATGGTTATATGTGAAAGACTTTCCACATGGCCGGCGTTTTCGAGAAAAACTACCAACTATGCTTCGGCGTTCCTGCTCGGGTAAGTTCTCCATGATCAATGCTATGCAAATGTCAGCAAAATCGCGCACGTGCACACGTCTAAAAATGCCCAATTGTCACACACTAAACAAGACAACTTCCTCCTCCCCACCGGGTTAAAAGTCAATTTGGTCTCAATTTATTTTCCAATCACCCTGTACAACTTGGGCCTTGTATCTGGAATGTGTGCAACACGGTATCGCTCATACATATATGTTACACAATACACACTGTACCTGGTCATCTGTGCGACGAATGATGCCAGTGGATGCTTGCTAAGAGTGAGTGCACAGCATGGTTAGAGTGCGTCAACACTAGACACGGTGCGAGACAGGCCAGCGAGGGCGTCGTCAGCGGTGGCACGAAGGCACGTCGTTTTTTTAAAGAAAAAATACATCAAATTTCATGCTTTATACTGTATACATACAATTTTATTTTATATTGTTTTTTTAATATATTTTATACTTTATTTGTAATATCCTGTAATAAATAAATTTCTTGAAATGTTACCCAAAGTTTTGACCGGTGACGACGCTCTTCATTACAAGCCAGCGGAAGTCGGCAAGTCAATATAGGAATGGTTACAGATGGCGTTGACTAGCAGTGCAAGGCTGCATGCTTGAATCAAAGAAGAGTGACAACACAACTCGCTGATCCTTGTGTAGAGTTCCGTCATATCAGAAGTGCAGACAGGTGACAACTTATGAGAAGAAGAATATGCGTAACGAGTGGCGTGTCGACTTACGAGTGGGACTCTCCCCGTCCGAGTTTGAAGGACATAGTGACCTTGGCGTCGAAGACAACAGACTGGAAGAGCTCCCGGTCACCTGGGCGGAGGGCAAAGAAAAAAGTTTACGTCAGTCGTCACAACGTTCGGAGCTGTTTATTTCGAAAAACATGTTGAGCAACTGAGTAATTGAGAAATCGCAAAATAAGAGCAATCAACAATCAGTTACACATAACAAACAGGGCATGGGAAACTACGAAAATGTGGCATAGGTTGGTTTATGAAACTGAGTAATTGAGAAATCGCAAAATGAGAGCAATTAAACTATTAGTTACACAAAAAGGCATGGGAAACTACCAAAAAGTGGCATAGGTTAGCTTAAATGACTGCAGTTATTTAGGCCAGTCTATGTCACTTTTCGATTTTTACATTTTTACGTAGTTGGATACTTACAAAAATATGTTTTGTCCTCTCTCTTGCCAGCTGAAAAGGGTTAAAAAGAACGCTGATCGGAAACACTGATTTGATCGGGATATTCACAGTTCAGACACACCAATATTTTGAATGTCATCGAGATCCTTCCTTCCATGATTTCAATAACTGACTCCACATGATTTGTTATATATGTATTTCAAAGTAAGATCAGTAATGTATGTGAGGAAAACAGGCCGTGGGGCATTCCAGGACAGATCGACAAAGGGGGTAACACCCTACATCTCTGATTTCGATGAAAGTCCGTTATAGAGGTTATCTGGGGCGCCAAATCGCACTGTGCAAGTTTCAGATCGGTTGGAGTTACGGCTGCCCAGTTTACGGCTGCCTCCGGCATTTTCGTGAGGTCACTTTGCATGACTTGCCGATCAGCCAATGACTCCACGACAAATTATCCAATTCCTAGAAATCCATACATTTTCTGAATGGCAATGAAGTGAGGAAGATCACCCAGGCCCAGTTTTTGTGTTTTTTTTTGTGGATTCTGACGAAATGACCCCGTAACTTCTGGTGACCTGACCTAACCTTGACACGAGCACAGTGAATTTTTTTATAAAATATACTTTAGTAAGTTCTCTTTGCACAGGATAAAAATTGGAGATAGGTATTTTCTATAAATGTACTTTTTAAATGCTCAAAATAACGCGTTTTTCTCTTTTCACCAACAAAATAATTATGAATTGTCCCATGATGGAATTTATGGCTGGTTTTGTGTCACACGAAGGTTTCTGGCTCCAATATAAGCCACTTGAAGGTTAAGTTTGGTGAATTTCTTGATGACCCAGGTGCAATTGTTGTTCAGTGACCTCTGCTAGGTCAGCTGAGGTCATCTGAGGTCACCAGCACTTTGTTGCCAATAACTATTGATATAATAAAGATAGACGTGCGAATGACACCACTGTGTTTGTCTCGTCAAGTCGCGTCGCCCCATATGCAACATGACCTACCTGGGTCACCCAATGACCTTGACCTGAGGTCAAATTTTGAAGTTGACCTAACCAGGTCACCAGTAATATGTTTCGAAGCGCCTTGACGAGAAAACACGATGATGTTAAAATTATTGCTCTATGTTTAATATATACAAAGGTATTCACGAACAACTTTGTTTTTACTAGCAACAACGAACAACTTCAAGTTGTTCGTGAATACCTTTGTATCGATTAAACATATAACAATCATTTTAACACCATGGTGTTTTTTCTCGTCAAGGCGCTTCGAAACATATTAATGGTGACCTGGTTAGGTCAACTTCAAAAGTTGACCTCAGGTCAAGGTCATTGGGTGACCCAGGTAGGTCATGTTGCATATCGGGCGACGCGAATAGACGAGAAAAACACATTGGTGTCATTCGCACGTCTCTATCTTTATTATATCAATAGTTATTGACAAAAAGGTGCTGGTGACCTCATATGACCTCAGCTGACCTTGCAGAGGTCACTGGGCAACAATTGCGCCTGGGTCATCAATACATTCACCCAACGTAACCTTAAAATAGCTTATATTGCAACCTGAAACCTTCGTGCGACACAAAAACCGCAATAAATTCCATCATGAGACAATTCATAATTGTTTTGTTGGTAAAAACAGAAAAACGCCTTATTTTGAGCAATTAAAAAGTACATTTATAGATAATACTTAGCTCCAATTTGTTTTCCTCTGCAGAGCCAACTCACCAAAGAATATTAAAAAAATATAAAACAAAATGATTTTCAATGCGCTCGTGTCAAGGTCAGGTCAGGTCGCCAGAGGTCACGGGACATTACGTCAGAATTCACAGAAAACAGAACCTCAGCCTGGGATGATGTTCCTCATTTCATTTCCATTCAGAAAATGCATGGGTTTTTAGGAATTGGATAATTTGTTGTGGAGTTATTGGCTGATCGGCTAAGTCATGCAAGGTGACCTCACGAAAATGCCGGAGGCTAAAACTCGGCAGCCGTAACTTCAATCGAGCTGAAACATGCACAGCGCGATTTG
>JAXIVJ010009696.1:0-2500 GCA_036785665.1 Chirona hameri | reverse complement strand
CACACACCCACACACCCACACACCCACACACCCACACACCCACACACCCACACACCCACACACCCACACACCCACACACCCACACACCCACACACCCACACACCCACACACCCACACACCCACACACCCACACACCCACACACCCACACACCCACACACCCACACACCCACACACCCACACACCCACACACCCACACACCCACACACCCACACACCCACACACCCACACACCCACACACCCACACACCCACACACCCACACACCCACACACCCACACACCCACACACCCACACACCCACACACCCACACACCCACACACCCACACACCCACACACCCACACACCCACACACCCACACACCCACACACCCACACACCCACACACCCACACACCCACACACCCACACACCCACACACCCACACACCCACACACCCACACACCCACACACCCACACACCCACACACCCACACACCCACACACCCACACACCCACACACCCACACACCCACACACCCACACACCCACACACCCACACACCCACACACCCACACACCCACACACCCACACACCCACACACCCACACACCCACACACCCACACACCCACACACCCACACACCCACACACCCACACACCCACACACCCACACACCCACACACCCACACACCCACACACCCACACACCCACACACCCACACACCCACACACCCACACACCCACACACCCACACACCCACACACCCACACACCCACACACCCACACACCCACACACCCACACACCCACACACCCACACACCCACACACCCACACACCCACACACCCACACACCCACACACCCACACACCCACACACCCACACACCCACACACCCACACACCCACACACCCACACACCCACACACCCACACACCCACACACCCACACACCCACACACCCACACACCCACACACCCACACACCCACACACCCACACACCCACACACCCACACACCCACACACCCACACACCCACACACCCACACACCCACACACCCACACACCCACACACCCACACACCCACACACCCACACACCCACACACCCACACACCCACACACCCACACACCCACACACCCACACACCCACACACCCACACACCCACACACCCACACACCCACACACCCACACACCCACACACCCACACACCCACACACCCACACACCCACACACCCACACACCCACACACCCACACACCCACACACCCACACACCCACACACCCACACACCCACACACCCACACACCCACACACCCACACACCCACACACCCACACACCCACACACCCACACACCCACACACCCACACACCCACACACACACACACACACACACACACACACACACACACACACACACACACACACACACACACACACACACACACACACACACACACACACACACACACACACACACACACACACACACACACACACACACACACACACACACACACACACACACACACACACACACACACACACACACACACACACACACACACACACACACACACACACACACACACACACACACACACACACACACACACACACACACACACACACACACACACACACACACACACACACACACACACACACACACACACACACACACACACACACACACACACACACACACACACACACACACACACACACACACACACACACACACACACACACACACACACACACACACACACACACACACACACACACACACACACACACACACACACACACACACACACACACACACACACACACACACACACACACACACACACACACACACACACACACACACACACACACACACACACACACACACACACACACACACACACACACACACACACACACACACACACACACACACACACACACACACACACACACACACACACACACACACACACACACACACACACACACACACACACACACACACACACACACACACACACACACACACACACACACACACACACACACACACACACACACACACACACACACACACACACACACACACACACACACACACACACACACACACACACACACACACACACACACACACACACACACACACACACACACACACACACACACACACACACACACACACACACACACACACACACACACACACACACACACACACACACACACACACACACACACACACACACACACACACACACACACACACACACACACACACACACACACACACACACACACACACACACACACACACACACACACACACACACACACACACACACACACACACACACACACACACACACACACACACACACACACACACACACACACACACACACACACACACACACACACACACACACACACACACACACACACACACACACACACACACACACACACACACACACACACACACACACACACACACACACACACACACACACACACACACA
>JAXIVJ010009695.1:17500-50038 GCA_036785665.1 Chirona hameri | reverse complement strand
GTTGATGCAGTGTCGCTCAGCACCACCGTCTGGGAGCATGCTCGCCCCCAGCCCCGGCTCGGTCGGAGTTGCCGCTCCAGTGTCCGGGGAGGACCAGTTGTACGACAACGGCAGCTTTCCCCACGACTGCACTGACTGCCCTTATCGTCCGCTGATCTTGTGAGGGTGGAATCATCTACTCTCTACTATCCAAACTAGAGATTGCTCATATCAGGAGAGTACGCTACCGGCGCATTCCCCATCCACACACCAGTACACAGCCACCGATCCATTCGTCCAGGGTGTGTGTTGAACAGTGAACTCACCATGGACAAGATATCACTTTCCCTTACAACATATATCCAATGGGCAGTGTTATCTTTTGAACATATACACTGATTGAAATATCTTATTAGTTATCGGAGGAATAGAACCAAATCCAGGGCCAACGAATAAGCACTAAAGTTCTTTAATAATTGCACATGTCAATATTAATAGCATAACAGCACCTAACCGTTTAGATGAGCTTCACCAATAGGCTTGGCATGGAAGAAGAATATGTCTGTTCCTCTTCCAGGCATAGGCATGGAAGAGGAACAGCCATATACGCACACAAATCACTCCCAATTACGAAAATAAATCCTCTATAATTAGATAACAGTGAAGAATGGATATGGTGTAAGATATCAATTTCACAGATTTCACTCCTTGTCTGCGGTTTATACTTGCCACCCAATCTTGACGCGAACAGACTTGAACATTTTAGAGAAAATATATCTGAAAGTATCAACCTTGCGAATGCTTACATAGCCACAGCAGCAATCATGTGGAATGATTTCAACAGCGGCAATAAACATTTAAACCAAACGCACCAAATTCTGAAGAAGAAAAAAACAGCGGCGTTATGCACCATTCGACCATATTCTTTTTGACACTGCAGAAACTTTAGGCCTGACGCAACTAATCAAGGAACTGTAACGGGTTTTCGCTTCTGCATGGTTCTGCCATTTTGTGTAGCATTGCAACATTTTTTGAAATTTTTGAAAACTCTTTCTCTGGTTAATTTTGGGCCGCTGAATGGAATGACATAAATTTTGAGGCTCTCTGGCTTAATCTGCAACAATTAGAACTGCTTGCAACAATTGTCAACAATTTGCAACATTATTAAAATTTTGTTCACGGGGTTTTCTTGAGATCAGGAGTCGAAATATGGCATTTTCAGAATGTTATATCCCCGTGTTTTCGAGATAATACTAAATTTTGTGGTTAAAATGCAGAATCGAGTTCAACCTGTACATACATTTTTATTTTGGAGGCAGGTCAATCATCGGCGAGCACATAGGTCGCTGCACGGTTAGGGTGGGGGTGGTGAAATTTAGCGAGTTAATCGGGAATTGGTCCGGTGGAATAAGGTCCGGGTTTCCTTGTCCGTGAGCCGGCACTAATGGCCCTCTGGCTCCTCCTTACATAATTTCACCAACGGCTTGTCTCTCAGATTATCACACCGTGAGTTCTGTGATCGGTTCCATGTATATTCTGCATACCCAGTGCAACGCTACGCTGAGGACGAACTCCCACTGGAACTAACACATTCATACATCCTTTCACTCAGACTCTCCCTAGACATTCACTCAATCATCAATATCTTTCATACTTTGCAGTAAACTGTCAGGTTCGTCTTCCTGACCCCTCCCTCTTTTCCTATCCCCACCAGTGGTGCGTAGTGTTACACAGGGAACGCACCAGGGTAACAGCTGGTTCACTGAGCGAATTTCGTCTCCGATGTACTCAGCTCTTCACTATGGATAACTTTCCACTCTAACTATTAAATCCACCAAATGAAAATATGAATAACCTCACACATGCTTTTCTGTCTGGATCCATTCCTGCCGCACACTGCTGCTGGGATCCACGACTTACTGCGGTTTCCGTGGTGCCCCAATCGCCAATCCACGCCACCTCAGCACCCTGACTCCTCCTACGGCATTTATCTGAGGTGGATGGCCATTCCGGCCCACACGTCGCCACCCCAGCACCCTGACTCCTCCTACGGCATTTATCTGGGGCGGATGGCCATTCCGGCTCGCACACGTCGCCACCCCAGCACCCTGACTCCTCCTACGGCATTTATCTGGGGCGGATGGCCATTCCGGCCCGCACACGTCACCACCTCAGCACCCTGACTCCTCCTACGGCATTTACCTGAGGCGGATGGCCATTCTGGCCCTCACACGTCGCCACCCCAGCACCCTGACTCCTCCTACGGCATTTATCTGGGGCGGATGGCCATTCTGGCCCGCACTCGTCGCCACCCCAGCACCCTGACTCTTCCTACGGCATTTATCTGGGGCGGATGGCCATTCCGGCCCGCACACGTCACCACCTCAGCACCCTGACTCCTCCTACGGCATTTACCTGAGGCGGATGGCCATTCCGGCCCTCACACGTCGCCACCCCAGCACCCTGACTTCTCCTACGGCATTTATCTGGGGCGGATGGCCATTCCGGCCCGCACACGTCACCACCTCAGCACCCTGACTCCTCCTACGGCATTTATCTGAGGCGGATGGCCATTCTGGCCCTCATACGTCGCCACCCCAGCACCCTGACTCCTCCTACGGCATTTATCTGGGGCGGATGGCCATTCCGGCCCGCACACGTCACCACCTCAGCACCCTGACTCCTCCTACGGCATTTACCTGAAGCGGATGCCCATTCTGGCCCTCACACGTCGCCACCCCAGCACCCTGACTTCTCCTACGGCATTTATCTGGGGCGGATAGCCATTCCGGCCCGTACACGTCACCACCTCAGCACCCTGACTCCTGCTACGGCATTTACCTGAGGCGGATTGCCCTGCTGGCCTTCACACGTCGCCACCCCAGCACCCTGACTCCTCCTACGGCATTTATCTGGGGCGGATGGCCATTCCGGACCGCAAACGTCACCACCTCAGCACCCTGACTCCTCCTACGGCATTTACCTGAGGCGGATGGCCATTCTGGCCCTCCTGGTTTCCCAGAACCTGGCGTTACCGGACTCTTTCGAGTGCCCGCCAGTATTTCGCGACTTATGGCGCGCGATCCAGCTCACTTCTTGGCATCGCGGAATGGACCAAAAAAAAAAAAAAATCTCATCATCATCTAACTCCCATTCTCCTGGAAACACAACTTTCTCCTTCCGAACTAAATATTCCCTCCGAAACCGGTCTATACATCTGAGACCTTTGCCATCTTTTGTTAAAAGGGTCTCCTCTTAGTTGAATTCCCATTCAACTCCACCCCCTTTCTTCCATCACCCGTTGTGCAGCAGACCGTGTCGGCAGGCATATTACGCATAGGGGCGCGGCTACGTATTGTCTAGGCCTCCTCACAATCTTGTCTATTATTTCCCACTGTCAGTTTACACCATGCTGTTATCCTCATACCTCCCTCGTGCGTTGTATCCTATTTGCCCCGGCTCCACGCGCACGGTTGTCTCTGGGCGTGCGTCTGCACGTTTGTATGTAGTGTACGTACAGTATGCATGCATGATTCCAAGTATGTGTATGTATGCCTGTATGCCTGTATGCCTGTATGCCTGTATGCCGGTATGCCTGTATGCCTGTATGCCTGTATGCCTGTATGCCTGTATGCCTGTATGCCTGTATGCCTGTATGCCTGTATGCCTGTATGCCTGTATGCCTGTATGCCTGTATGCCTGTATGCCTGTATGCCTGTATGCCTGTATGCCTGTGTGCCTGTGTGCCTGTGTGCCTGTGTGCCTGTGTGCCTGTGTGCCTGTGTGCCTGTGTGCCTGTGTGCCTGTGTGCCTGTATGCTTGTATGCCTGTATGCCTGTATGCCTGTATGCCTGAATGCCTGTATGCCTGTTTGCCTGTTTGCCTGTATGTTTGTATGTATGTATGTATGTATGTATGTATGTATGTATGTATGTATGTATGTATGTATGTATGTATGTATGTATGTATGTATGTATGTATGTATGTATGTATGTATGTATGTATGTATGTATGTATGTATGTATGTATGTATGTATGTATGTATGTATGTATGTATGTATGTATGTATGTATGTATGTATGTATGTATGTATGTATGTATGTATGTATGTATGTATGTATGTATGTATGTATGTATGTATGTATGTATGTATGTATGTATGTATGTATGTATGTATGTATGTATGTATGTATGTATGTATGTATGTATGTATGTATGTATGTATGTATGTATGTATGTATGTATGTATGTATGTATGTATGCATGTATGCATGTATGTATGTATATATGTATTATCTTATAACTGTTAGCGTGAAGAAGCGTCGCCGGCGTGATACCATTTGTAATGTATTTGTGGAGTGTGTGTAGTTTATGCTGTGTAGTGTATATTGTGTAGTGTATATTGTGTAGTGTATATTGTGTAGTGTATATTGTGTAGTGTATATTGTGTAGTGTATATTGTGTAGTGTATATTGTGTAGTGTATATTGTGTAGTGTATATTGTGTAGTGTATATTGTGTAGTGTATATTGTGTAGTGTATTGTGTAGTGTGCATTGTGTAGTGTATTTTGTGACTATAGTGTACCACGGGTCGTGTTTCTGTAATTGGTAATCGGTACTCAGTACTCGGTACTCGATACTCAGTACTCAGTACTCAGTACTCAGTACTCAGTACTCAGTACTCAGTACTCGGCACTTGGTACTCGGTACTCGGCACTCGGCACTCGGCACCTGGTACTCGGTACTCGGCACTCGGTACTCGACACTCGGTACTCGGTACTCGTTACTCAGGAATGGGTACTCAGTAATCGGTACTCACTACTCGGTACTCGGTACTCGGTTACTCGGTTATCGGTACTCGGTACTTGGTACGCGGTACTCGGTACTCGGCACTCGGTACTCGGTACTCGGTACTCGGTACTTGGTACTCGGTACACGGTACTAGGTACTCGGTAATCGGTACACGTTACTCGGTACTCGGTACTCGGTACACGGTACTCGGTGCTCGGTACACGGTACTCGGTACTCGGTACACGGTACTCGGTACTCGGTACTCGGTACTCGATACTCGGTACTGGGTACTCGGCACTCGGTACTCGGTACGGACACCTGGTACTTGGTGCTCAGTACTTTTCTGTATGTACAACAACTGTCCCACCTGAGCGAAATCCACGGGTTTTCCCCTCGTTAGGCTAGCGTCTGACCGTCTGGCCGGACCCTCTCGTCCAGGGGAGGGGGTTCATGACGTCATGTGTTTTGGGATCGGGCGCGTGGGGTCAGTGTCCCAGCGGCCGGTAGCGGTGATCGGTGACGCTGGCCGTGTGGACACTTGTGCGAATTTTTCATGACAGCGATTTTATTCTGGCGTTAATTTTTAACAGCGAGATGAACAGGGACGAAATTGTACATGACCGTGATTTGTATCATACCGCCATATCTTTCCATAGAGCAAACAACCATCCCATAATTTCGCGCTTGTTAAGGAGACAGTTAACTGCGAGAATCGTAAACATTCCAACACAGCCTTCCTCACTTTCCTTTTCCTTGGGAAATATTTACTTTACTCAGTTAGCTTTGAACTTAATGAAAATAACGTTGCTTAACAAAATTAAATTAAAAGTCTTGCAATTATCGGCGGCTTAGGGCTGTGTGGAAACAATATTAGCACATACTCGACAATTCGTCAATAAGACCTGTTTATCAAAATCCTCACGACACAATCCCTAAATGATCTGTTTGTATATGCCGAAACGTTGAAATGATGACCCTGTCATCAACCGATCCTGACATCAAAGATTGCGTAAAAAGGCTTACAGATTAAATTGCAAATTAACCACAGTGAAGTTAATTTGACCGGATTTGAAAATGTCACCAATCAGACCAAATAATCAACCGAACCGGATAATTGAATGGCAAGGTTAAGAAAAAATATCGGTCACCCTGTCTGCTGGCAATCGGGTTAGCCATTCCTGAAAATTTTCAGTACGGGTATTTCACATAATTATCACATCACTCGGGTTTTACCAGAAACAGTTGGCCTTCAATAAACAAAAAAAAACATTGTAAACATTGTTCACCAAAATAAACATTAAACCTCGGAACCTTGAATTGAGTATTTCATCACATCTAGCCGCAAAAATTACATTACCCTGCCTTGGAAGCATTGAAGTCACATCATCGCTTGTCCCTACATATATATTTTTACGTTAACATTACTAGTTATATTACGTGACTTCCCCTCAAGCTAGCGCTCCATCTCATTGATATTCCTTCTTCAATCCATCTTTCAGTCACATTCCGAATTAGAGAACTAGGTAATTCACACAAGGCTATATTTACAGAAAATTGTGCACCGATAGTTCAAGTTAATTGTCTCGTGAATACAATATCATTCGTCTTATAGGCAGCAGTTCGAATAGAGTCAACAAAATTCAGCCAGTCACATCAGTCACATCAGTTCGAACAGTCAACCAGTCAAATAAATCCCATCGGCGACCACCACCAGCATTGGCACAAGCTCCATAATCGGTTGCATTTAAAGCACGAGAGTTATAAAAGACGCAAACATAAACGTCCAAACCATATCAGAGTTTTGATTTACGTTAGAAGTTATAACTAGTCAGGCAATCAATATATGATAATTTTTCAACCATACACATACTCGCGTAGGCATAATTAAGAATATCGTGACTACATGACCAAAAAAATGCCGAAATAGCAGGGGAGTTCAATGAGAGAAGAACAAAACGACGAAGAAGAAGAAAAAAACCGGCCGAAACACTGTGCAAATTAAATTTTTATGGTGTTCAGATGCACAACAAATTAACTGACCATGGATTATAAGGAGGGTATAAGGATTGTACAGACTTTCCGACCTTACTTGATGTGAAATGCGGCTACTTTCTCCAGTATGAAATTTATAGAACTAAACAACAGCAAATCTTGAAGGCTGACTTGTGATGGTCCTTGACGCGGCTTCTCTGAGACTAAGGCTCGCGGCGAGGAGCCGCGGCCCCAGCCTGCTTCCGTCCCTACTCACTGCCCCATCTTGTCTCCTCTGAGACTGAGGCTCGCGGCGAGGAGCCGCGGCCCCAGCCTGCTTCCGTCCCTGCTCACTGCCGAACTCTGTTCCTCTGAAACTTACTTGGACTGTTTGGAGGCCTGGGCGCACTATCGGCAATTTGAAGATCGGTCCCGTCCTTGCTGCTCTGCTGTTCGATCTGCCGACCCTTCACCCCTCTTGCAGGCCCTTTTATCAACTTTTTGCTTGACAAATCAGGTCAGTTGCCAGATTGGCGCCTTGCTGCCGTGATTTTTCTCCACTCGGTTTTAATTTTCGATTCCTTTTGCTGTCCTGTCATTGGTCCTTCTCACCCGGCTGCAACGGCCTGTGGATGCCTGCGGCGGCTGGAACTGCTGTCTACAGCGGCCCAGAGGCGGAGCTTGCTGCCGTGATCTGGGTCAGGATCCTGCGCAGAGGCTTCTGCCGAGCGCCGTACGTGACCCGGGCCGCTGGCCGGCGCTCACGCTTAATGGCGCCGCGCAGCTGCTGTTATGGTGTCCTTTAATGGGCCTGGTGCCTTAATAGCGACACCCTGGCGGTACACAGGTCGGAACGAGGGTATTTGTTGCCTGCGTGGGGGGCTTCAGCCGGCGTCTCCACTGTTGAAGTGTTGGGTGTGCACACGGCCGCCGTTCCTTCCATGTTCAATTTTAAAATTACACATAGTTTTTGCTTTTAGAATGTTTCTATTCTTCTGCTTATCTCTATACTTTCTTATTTTTCCCTCTGTTTCTTTTGGACAATTTAAAATGTATCTCGCTACATAACCAACTAGGATGACGGACGAATGTGCCAATCTACGATACCTCATTTTCACCACTAACAGGAGGATGATAAAAGATTTCGACACGTTAACTTCCTTCCCACGTTTAGATCACTTTCCAGTATTAACATAATTATGTATTGAAACGTTAAACCCGCGCTTGACCTGGGGGGAGTCAAATATTGCCCCCCCCCCCTCCCCGATGAATTTTCGCCATAGCTCCAAACACAATGTCGCTATCAACGTCAAACTTTGGATACCTACTCCCACATCAATTCATATTTTATGTGCGAAAACGAAGTAATTTTGTCGATACATTTTTTTTAGATAAAGCCAATTTAGTGACGTCACTACACACGAGTTTGACGATAAAATCAGCTAAACTTGAACAGGCCGTACAAAGGCAACTTTTTGAGAAAAATACAATAAAGACGTCCAAATATATCAAATTGCAAGGCCGACAAAATGGCTGTCTCGGATTGTTTAAATTTTGTTCTTTAACCCCCCCCCCAATTTAAAAAAAAAGGAAAATGAGCGTAAAATAAATTTTTAGAAGATTTTAAAACCTGAATACATGTTGGATAACCACATATAAACAGTATCCAAGCGAGATTGCAAAGCAATCTCTTTATTTATGACTGACTTATTTCCCCTTTGTATAGCAACTCATGACGTCATATTTTGAAATTGTGATTTTTGTCTTGTATTGACCAGATACAGACAAATAAATGCCAGCACTGTATTTTTGAGACAAAACTGGTCTTGACTAAACATGATTTTGTATTTAGCTTGCTCAATTTCAAATTCTGACCGTATATAATCCGAACTTGACCTGAGCTTGATACTAAATTCAATGAGCTCAGATGGTGAAATGACTATCACAATTAAATTCTACGTGTAAAATAGCCCATAAAACATGTGTCGCATGACTTTTGAAAAATTGTCTGCGCATAGTGACCTTTTGTGACCTGACCTTGACCTTGACCTTTGCCAACAATCTCATTTTTGCTCATGTGGGATGTGTATTATATCTTTGGGAGCACTTTGGGTGATCATGGTTGCAATCAAAGGCTTTGGATGGAAGTATGGTCCATAAACTCAAATGCCTCCATTTTGACCTTTGACGTCCTTGTGCACCATAACCCTTCGTGAGCCTGTTGAAGGTCGTTCTTAACCAGACGGCGTTGTGGGTACAATTACTGTAGTATAGACTGAACCGCAACATCTTGGGGGACTACGGTACAGAATAAAATCAGATCGACGCGCTACCACTTTATCACTAATCAAAACATCTTTTGAGTTCATTTGAATTTGGAGAAAAAACTATGTGGTTATGACACCAAGCGCAACAATTAGTATTGTATAGGTATGCTCAATGTTTTGAAGGAATCGTGAAATGCATGCTGTGTTGAATTATGACTACTATGTATTAAAATGTGCATAGCGCTAGCTGTGAGTTTGAAGGAGAGAGTCGAGCTGCAGCGGCGGTGCTTTTTCCCGTGCAGATGTGGTCGTGTTGCTAAAATGTATCATGGTTACGCTTTGTTCGCTATTGTGCACATGTTGACGGACAACGTCCTGCTATCTTGTTCGGCGATAGATGTTTCGGTAATTATATGCTATTATTTGCTCTAGATTTTATATAGCAGGTTTTCTTGGTGACTGTATGCTACTCTGAGTAAAACATAAATATGTTCGAAGCATACCATTGTGTCTCTTTTTTTAGTGCCAATTATGAATAGTGAGAGGTATTGTATCATTGGAAAGCGGACGATCGGCTCGGCAGAGTCGGAGTCGGAGCCGGAGCCGGAGTAGAACGAGGAACAGAACACTAGAAAACAAGAATAAATCTGTTCCAGAGTACCTAAATCGAGGTTGAAACCGAATTAACCATTCGTTAAACCGGATCGGTCGCCGTCAGACGGAGCGGTTTAAATCAGCCAACCTTGAAACGTCACAGCCTTTTTACGGATCCCTCGTGTAGCCAAATAATATTAACAAATTGTCGCGGAAGATTTCGTAATTGCGAGGCACTGTTTTCAGTGGCCTAACGTTCGACAGCCGTACCCGACTCGTGCTCAGGGGCGTGGTTTCTCAAAATCAGTTGAGGGGGCCACCCACCAACTCAGGTCCAGCCTGGCATACCCAAAACAAGTGTATTCTCATCTGATTTCCCCATCACCAATAACGGTTTCGTTCGATATACAGGAAATTATCTTAGTTTTAATTTGGATTGTTTTTTTGTATTTCATTGTCCTTTCCCTTTGCATTATTGATGTATGTAAAATATCTGTTTTTAAGTTGGGGAGGCTGACTGACAAGTTGAGGGGGCTGAACTACAAGTTGAGGGCCCCCTAATTGTGTGCTCCTTTGTGATTGTTGCGGCACCCTGTTGCCAACCAACCGGCCCCGCTGCCTGCCGAGCTGGCTTCGATGCAGGGATAACCTGATCCCGCCTAGGGTCAGGTGTCGGTATCTGACTGTAGGGAGAACCTGATCCCGCGGAGAACCTGATCCCGTCTAGGGTCAGGTGTCGGTATCAGACTGTAGGGAGAACCTGATCCCGCGGAGAACCTCATCCCGCCTAGGGTCAGGTGTCGGTATCTGACTGTAGGGAGAACCTGATCCCGCCTAGGGTCAGGTGTCGGTATCTGACTGTAGGGAGAACCTGATCCCGCCTAGGGTCAGGTTTTAGTGTCTGACTGTAGAGAGAACCTGATCCCGCCTAGGATCAGGTGTCCGTATCTGACTATAGGGAGAACCTGATCCCGCCTAGGGTCAGGTGTCGGTATCTGACTGTAGGGAGAACCTGATCCCGCCTAGGGTCAGGTTTTAGTGTCTGACTGTAGGGAGAACCTGATCCCGCCTAGGGTCAGGTGTCGGTATCTGACTATAGGGAGAACCTGATCCCGCCTAGGGTCAGGTTTTAGTGTCTGACTGTAGGGAGAACCTGATCCCGCCTAGGGTCAGGTGTCGGTATCTGACTATAGGGAGAACCTGATCCCGCCTAGGGTCAGGTGTCGGTATCTGACTATAGGGAGAACCTGATCCCGCCTAGGATCAGGTGTCGGTATCTGACTGTAGAGAGAACCTGATCCCGCCTAGGATCAGGTGTCGGTATCTGACTGTAGAGAGAACCTGATCCCGCCTAGGGTCAGGTGTCGGTATCTGACTATAGGGAGAACCTGATCCCGCCTAGGATCAGGTGTCGGTATCTGACTGTAGGGAGAACCTGATCCCGCCTAGGGTCAGGTTTTAGTGTCTGACTGTAGGGAGAACCTGATCCCGCCTAGGGTCAGGTGTCGGTATCTGACTATAGGGAGAACCTGATCCCGCCTAGGGTCAGGTTTTAGTGTCTGACTGTAGGGAGAACCTGATCCCGCCTAGGGTCAGGTGTCGGTATCTGACTATAGGGAGAACCTGATCCCGCCTAGGGTCAGGTTTTAGTGTCTGACTGTAGGGAGAACCTGATCCCGCCTAGGGTCAGGTGTCGGTATCTGACTATAGGGAGAACCTGATCCCGCCTAGGGTCAGGTTTTAGTGTCTGACTGTAGGGAGAACCTGATCCCGCCTAGGGTCAGGTGTCGGTAGCTGACTGTATGGAGAACCTGATCCCGCCTTGAGTCAGGTGTCTGTATCTGACTGTAGGGAGCACCTGATCCCGCCTAGGGTCAGGTGTCGGTATCTGACTGTAGGGAGAACCTGATCCCGCCTGGGGGCAGGTGTCGGTATCTGACTGTAGGGAGAACCTGATCCCGCGGAGAACCTGATCCCGCCTAGGATCAGGTGTCGGTATCTGACTGTATGGAGAACCTGACCACACACCAGTACACAGCCACCGATCCACTCGTCCAGGGTGTGTGTTGAACAGTGAACTCACCATGGACAAGATATCACTTTCCCTTACAACATATATCCAATGGGCAGTGTTATCTTTTGAACATTTACACTGATTGAAATATCTTATTAGTTATCGGAGGAATAGAACCAAATCCAGGGCCAACGAATAAGCACTAAAGTTCTTTAATAATTGCACATGTCAATATTAATAGCATAACAGCACCTAACCGTTTAGATGAGCTTCACCAATAGGCTTGGCATGGAAGAAGAATATGGCTGTTCCTCTTCCAGGCATAGGCATGGAAGAGGAACAGCCATATACGCACACAAATCACTCCCAATTACGAAAAAAAATCCTCTATAATTAGATAACAGTGAAGAATGGATATGGTGTAAGATATCAATTTCACAAATTTCACTCCTTGTCTGCGGTTTATACTTGCCACCCAATCTTGACGCGAACAGACTTGAACATTTTAGAGAAAATATATCTGAAAGTATCAACCTTGCGAATGCTTACATAGCCACAGCAGCAATCATGTGGAATGATTTCAACAGCGGCAATAAACATTTAAACCAAACGCACCAAATTCTGAAGAAGAAAAAAACAGCGGCGTTATGCACCATTCGACCATATTCTTTTTGACACTGCAGAAACTTTAGGCCTGACGCAACTAATCAAGGAACTGTAACGGGTTTTCGCTTCTGCATGGTTCTGCCATTTTGTGTAGCATTGCAACATTTTTTGAAATTTTTGAAAACTCTTTCTCTGGTTAATTTTGGGCCGCTGAATGGAATGACATAAATTTTGAGGCTCTCTGGCTTAATCTGCAACAATTAGAACTGCTTGCAACAATTGTCAACAATTTGCAACATTATTAAAATTTTGTTCACGGGGTTTTCTTGAGATCAGGAGTCGAAAAATGGCATTTTCAGAATGTTATATCCCCGTGTTTTCGAGATAATACTAAATTTTGTGGTTAAAATGCAGAATCGAGTTCAACCTGTACATACATTTTTATTTTGGAGGCAGGTCAATCATCGGCGAGCACATAGGTCGCTGCACGGTTAGGGTGGGGGTGGTGAAATTTAGCGAGTTAATCGGGAATTGGTCCGGTGGAATAAGGTCCGGGTTTCCTTGTCCGTGACCCGGCACCAATGGCCCTCTGGCTCCTCCTTACATAATTTCACCAACGGCTTGTCTCTCAGATTATCACACCGTGAGTTCTGTGATCGGTTCCATGTATATTCTGCATACCCAGTGCAACGCTACGCTGAGGACGAACTCCCACTGGAACTAACACATTCATACATCCTTTCACTCAGACTCTCCCTAGACATTCACTCAATCATCAATATCTTTCATACTTTGCAGTAAACTGTCAGGTTCGTCTTCCTGACCCCTCCCTCTTTTCCTATCCCCACCAGTGGTGCGTAGTGTTACACAGGGAACGCACCAGGGTAACAGCTGGTTCACTGAGCGAATTTCGTCTCCGATGTACTCAGCTCTTCACTATGGATAACTTTCCACTCTAACTATTAAATCCACCAAATGAAAATATGAATAACCTCACACATGCTTTTCTGTCTGGATCCATTCCTGCCGCACACTGCTGCTGGGATCCACGACTTACTGCGGTTTCCGTGGTGCCCCAATCGCCAATCCACGCCACCTCAGCACCCTGACTCCTCCTACGGCATTTATCTGAGGTGGATGGCCATTCCGGCCCACACGTCGCCACCCCAGCACCCTGACTCCTCCTACGGCATTTATCTGGGGCGGATGGCCATTCCGGCCCGCACACGTCGCCACCCCAGCACCCTGACTCCTCCTACGGCATTTATCTGGGGCGGATGGCCATTCCGGCCCGCACACGTCACCACCTCAGCACCCTGACTCCTCCTACGGCATTTACCTGAGGCGGATGGCCATTCTGGCCCTCACACGTCGCCACCCCAGCACCCTGACTCCTCCTACGGCATTTATCTGGGGCGGATGGCCATTCTGGCCCGCACACGTCGCCACCCCAGCACCCTGACTCCTCCTACGGCATTTATCTGGGGCGGATGGCCATTCCGGCCCGCACACGTCACCACCTCAGCACCCTGACTCCTCCTACGGCATTTACCTGAGGCGGATGGCCATTCTGGCCCTCACACGTCGCCACCCCAGCACCCTGACTTCTCCTACGGCATTTATCTGGGGCGGATGGCCATTCCGGCCCGCACACGTCACCACCTCAGCACCCTGACTCCTCCTACGGCATTTACCTGAGGCGGATGGCCATTCTGGCCCTCATACGTCGCCACCCCAGCACCCTGACTCCTCCTACGGCATTTATCTGGGGCGGATGGCCATTCCGGCCCGCACACGTCACCACCTCAGCACCCTGACTCCTCCTACGGCATTTACCTGAGGCGGATGGCCATTCTGGCCCTCCTGGTTTCCCAGAACCTGGCGTTACCGGACTCTTTCGAGTACTCGCCAGTATTTCGCGACTTATGGCGCGCGATCCAGCTCACTTCTTGGCATCGCGGAATGGACCCAAAAAAAAACAAACAATCTCATCATCAACTAACTCCCATTCTCCTGGAAACACAACTTTCTCCTTCCGAACTAAATATTCCCACCGAAACCGGTCTATACATCTGAGACCTTTGCCATCTTTTGTTAAAAGGGTCTCCTCTTAGTTGAATTCCCATTCAACTCCACCCCCTTTCTTCCATCACCCGTTGTGCAGCAGACCGTGTCGGCAGGCATATTACGCACAGGGGCGCGGCTACGTATTGTCTAGGCCTCCTCACAATCTTGTCTATTATTTCCCACTGTCAGTTTACACCATGCTGTTATCGTCATACCTCCCTCGTGCGTTGTATCCTATTTGCCCCGGCTCCACGCGCACGGTTGTCTCTGGGCGTGCGTCTGCACGTTTGTATGTAGTGTACGTACAGTATGCATGCATGATTCCAAGTATGTGTATGTATGCCTGTATGCCTGTATGCCTGTATGCCTGTATGCCTGTATGCCTGTATGCCTGTATGCCTGTATGCCTGTATGCCTGTATGCCTGTATGCCTGTATGCCTGTATGCCTGTATGCCTGTATGCCTGTATGCCTGTATGCCTGTATGCCTGTATGCCTGTATGCCTGTATGCTGTATGCCTGTATGCCTGTATGCCTGTATGCCTGTTTGCCTGTATGTCTGTATGCCTGTGTGCCTGTGTGCCTGTGTGCCTGTGTGCCTGTGTGCCTGTGTGCCTGTGTGCCTGTATGCCTGTATGCCTGTATGCCTGTATGCCTGTATGCCTGAATGCCTGAATGCCTGTATGCCTGTTTGCCTGTATGTTTGTATGTATGTATGTATGTATGTATGTATGTATGTATGTATGTATGTATGTATGTATGTATGTATGTATGTATGTATGTATGTATGTATGTATGTATGTATGTATGTATGTATGTATGTATGTATGTATGTATGTATGTATGCATGCATGCATGTATGTATGTATGTATGTATGTATGTATGTATGTATGTATGTATGTATGTATGTATGTATGTATGTATGTATGTATGTATGTATGTATGTATGTATGTATGTATGTATGTATGTATGTATGTATGTATGTATGTATGTATGTATGTATGTATGTATGTATGTATGTATGTATGTATGTATGTATGTATGTATGTATGTATGTATGTATGTATGCATGTATGTATGTATGTATGTATGTATGTATGTATGTATGTATGCATGCATGCATGTATGTATGTATGTATGTATGTATGTATGTATGTATGTATGTATGTATGTATGTATGTATGTATGTATGTATGTATGTATGTATGTATGTATGTATGTATGTATGTATGTATGTATATATGTATTTATCTTATAACTGTTAGCGTGAAGAAGCGTCGCCGGCGTGATACCATTTGTAGTGTATTTGTGGAGTGTGTGTAGTTTATGCTGTGTAGTGTATATTGTGTAGTGTATATTGTGTAGTGTATATTGTGTAGTGTATATTGTGTAGTGTATATTGTGTAGTGTATATTGTGTAGTGTATATTGTGTAGTGTATATTGTGTAGTGTATATTGTGTAGTGTATTGTGTAGTGTGCATTGTGTAGTGTATTTTGTGACTATAGTGTACCACGGGTCGTGTTTTTGTAATTGGTAATCGGTACTCAGTACTCGGTACTCGATACTCAGTACTCAGTACTCAGTACTCAGTACTTAGTACTCGGCACTTGGTACTCGGTACTTGGCACTCGGCACTCGGCACCTGGTACTCGGTACTCGGCACTCGGTACTCGACACTCGGTACTCGGTACTCGTTACTCAGGAATGGGTACTCAGTAATCGGTACTCACTACTCGGTACTCGGTACTCGGTTACTCGGTTATCGGTACTCGGTACTTGGTACGCGGTACTCGGTACTCGGTACTCGGTACTCGGTACTCGGTACTCGGTACTTGGTACTCGGTACACGGTACTAGGTACTCGGTAATCGGTACACGTTATTCGGTACTCGGTACTCGGTACACGGTACTCGGTACTCGGTACTCGGTACTCGGTACTCGGTACTCGGTACTCGGTACTTGGTACACGGTACTCGGTACTCGGTACTCGGTACTCGATACTCGGTACTGGGTATTCGGCACTCGGTACTCGGTACGGACACCTGGTACTTGGTGCTTAGTACTTTTCTGTATGTACAACAACTGTCCCACCTGAGCGAAATCCACGGGTTTTCCCCTCGTTAGGCTAGCGTCTGACCGTCTGGCCGGACCCTCTCGTCCAGGGGAGGGGGTTCATGACGTCATGTGTTTTGGGATCGGGCGCGTGGGGTCAGTGTCCCAGCGGCCGGTAGCGGTGATCGGTGACGCTGGCCGTGTGGACACTTGTGCGAATTTTTCATGACAGCGATTTTATTCTGGCGTTAATTTTTAACAGCGAGATGAACAGGGACGAAATTGTACATGACCGTGATTTGTATCATACCGCCATATCTTTCCATAGAGCAAACAACCATCCCATAATTTCGCGCTTGTTAAGGAGACAGTTAACTGCAGAATCGTAAACATTCCAACACAGCCTTCCTCATTTTCCTTTTCCTTGGGAAATATTTACTTTACTCAGTTAGCTTTGAACTTAATGAAAATAACGTTGCTTAACAAAATTAAATTAAAAGTCTTGCAATTATCGGCGGCTTAGGGCTGTGTGGAAACAATATTAGCACATACTCGACAATTCGTCAATAAGACCTGTTTATCAAAATCCTCACGACACAATCCCTAAATGATCTGTTTGTATATGCCGAAACGTTGAAATGATGACCCTGTCATCAACCGATCCTGATATCAAAGATTGCGTAAAAAGGCTTACAGATTAAATTGCAAATTAACCACAGTGAAGTTAATTTGACCGGATTTGAAAATGTCACCAATCAGACCAAATAATCAACCGAACCGGATAATTGAATGGCAAGGTTAAGAAAAAATATCGGTCACCCTGTCTGCTGGCAATCGGGTTAGCCATTCCTGGAAATTTTCAGTACGGGTATTTCACATAATTATCACATCACTCGGGTTTTACCAGAAACAGTTGGCCTTCAATAAACAAAAAACATTGTAAACATTGTTCACCAAAATAAACATTAAACCTCGGAACCTTGAATTGAGTATTTCATCACATCTAGCCGCAAAAATTACATTACCCTGCCTTGGAAGCATTGAAGTCACATCATCGCTTGTCCCTACATATATATTTTTACGTTAACATTACTAATTATATTACGTGACTTCCCCTCAAGCTAGCGCTCCATCTCATTGATATTCCCTCCTCAATCCATCTTTCAGTCACATTCCGAATTAGAGTACTAGGTAATTCACACAAGGCTATATTTACAGAAAATTGTGCACCGATAGTTCAAGTTAATTGTCTCGTGAATACAATATCATTCGTCTTATAGGCAGCAGTTCGAATAGAGTCAACAAAATTCAGCCAGTCACATCAGTCACATCAGTTCGAACAGTCAACCAGTCAAATAAATCCCATCGGCGACCACCACCAGCATTGGCACAAGCTCCATAATCGGTTGCATTTAAAGCACGAGAGTTATAAAAGACGCAAACATAAACGTCCAAACCATATCAGAGTTTTGATTTACGTTAGAAGTTATAACTAGTCAGGCAATCAATATATGATAATTTTTCAACCATACACATACTCGCGTAGGCATAATTAAGAATATCGTGACTACATGACCAAACAAATGCCCAAATAGCAGGGGAGTTCAATGAGAGAAGAACAAAACGACGAAGAAGAAGAAAAAAACCCGGCCGAAACACTGTGCAAATTAAATTTGTATGGTGTTCAGATGCACAACAAATTAACTGACCATGGATTATAAGGAGGGTATAAGGATTTTACAGACTTTCCGACCTTACTTGATGTGAAATAAGGCTACTTTCTCCAGTATGAAATTTATAGAACTAAACAACAGCAAATCTTGAAGGCTGACTTGTGATGGTCCTTGACGCGGCTTCTCTGAGACTAAGGCTCGCGGCGAGGAGCCGCGGCCCCAGCCTGCTTCCGTCCCTACTCACTGCCCCATCTTGTCTCCTCTGAGACTGAGGCTCGCGGCGAGGAGCCGCGGCCCCAGCCTGCTTCCGTCCCTGCTCACTGCCGAACTCTGTTCCTCTGAAACTTACTTGTTCTGTTTGGAGGCCTGGGCGCACTATCGGCAATTTGAAGATCGGTCCCGTCCTTGCTGCTCTGCTGTTCGATCTGCCGACCCTTCACCCCTCTTGCAGGCCCTTTTATCAACTTTTTGCTTGACAAATCAGGTCAGTTGCCAGATTGGCGCCTTGCTGCCGTGATTTTTCTCCACTCGGTTTTAATTTTCGATTCCCTTTTGCTGTCCTGTCATTGGTCCTTCTCACCCGGCTGCAACGGCCTGTGGATGCCTGCGGCGGCCGGAACTGCTGTCTACAGCGGCCCAGAGGCGGAGCTTGCTGCCGTGATCTGGGTCAGGATCCTGCGCAGAGGCTTCTGCCGAGCGCCGTACGTGACCCGGGCCCTGGCCGGCGCTCACGCTTAATGGCGCCGCGCAGCTGCTGTTATGGTGTCCTTTAATGGGCCTGGTGCCTTAATAGCGACACCCTGGCGGTACACAGGTCGGAACGAGGGTATTTGTTGCCTGCATGGGGGGCTTCAGCCGGCGTCTCCACTGTTGAAGTGTTTGGTGTGCACACGGCCGCCGTTCCTTCCATGTTCAATTTTAAAATTACACATAGCTTTTGCTTTTAGAATGTTTCTATTCTTCTGCTTATCTCTATACTTTCTTATTTTTCCCTCTGTTTCTTTTGGACAATTTAAAATGTATCTCGCTACAGAACCAACTAGGATGACGGACGAATGTGCCAATCTACGATACCTCATTTTCACCACTAACAGGAGGATGATAAAAGATTTCGACACGTTAACTTCCTTCCCGCGTTTAGATCACTTTCCAGTATTAACATAATTATGTATTGAAACGTTAAACCCGCGCTTGACCTTGGGGGAGTCAAATATTGCCCCCCCCCCCTCCCCGATGAATTTTCGCCATAGCTCCAAACACAATGTCGCTATCAACGTAAAACTTTGGATACCTACTCCCACATCAATTCATATTTTATGTGCGAAAACGAAGTAATTTTGTCGATACATTTTTTTTAGATATAGCCAATTTAGTGACGTCACTACACACGAGTTTGACGATAAAATCAGCTAAACTTGAACAGGCCGTACAAAGGCAACTTTTTGAGAAAAATACAATAAAGACGTCCAAATATATCAAATTGCAAGGCCGACAAAATGGCTGTCTCGGATTGTTTAAATTTTGTTCTTTAACCCCCCCCATTTTTTTAAAAGGAAAATGAGCGTAAAATAAATTTTTAGAAGATTTTAAAACCTGAATACATGTTGGATAACCACATATAAACAGTATCCAAGCGAGATTGCAAAGCAATCTCTTTATTTATGACTGACTTATTTCCCCTTTGTATAGCAACTCATGACGTCATATTTTGAAATTGTGATTTTTGTCTTGTATTGACCAGATACAGACAAATAAATGCCAGCACTGTATTTTTGAGACAAAACTGGTCTTGACTAAACATGATTTTGTATTTAGCTTGCTCAATTTCAAATTCTGACCGTATATAATCTGAACTTGACCTGAGCTTGATACTAACTTCAATGAGCTCAGATGGTGAAATGACTATCACAATTAAATTCTACGTGTAAAATAGCCCATAAAACATGTGTCGCATGACTTTTGAAAAATTGTCTGCGCATAGTGACCTTTTGTGACCTGACCTTGACCTTGACCTTTGCCAACAATCTCATTTTTGCTCATGTGGGATGTGCATTATATCTTTGGGAGCACTTTGGGTGATCATGGTTGCAATCAAAGGCTTTGGATGGAAGTATGGTCCATAAACTCAAATGCCTCCATTTTGACCTTTGACGTCCTTGTGCACCATAACCCTTCGTGAGCCTGTTGAAGGTCGTTCTTAACCAGACGGCGTTGTGGGTACAATTACTGTAGCATAGACTGAACCGCAACATCTTGGGGGACTACGGTACAGTTATTACTGTATGAAAACTGTATGAAAAATGTGATCTGATGTTCCACATCAGATCGACGCGCTACCACTTTCACTAATAAAAACATCTTTTGAGTTCATTTGAATTTGGGAAAAAAACTATGTGGTTATGACACCAAGCACAACAATTAGTATTGTATAGGTATGCTCATTGTTTGAAGGAATCGTGACATGCATGTTGTGTTGAATTATGACTACACTATGTATTAAAATGTGCATAGCGCTAGCTGTGAGTTTGAAGGAGAGAGTCGAGCTGCAGCGGTGGTGCTTTTTCCCGTGCAGATGTGGTCGTGTTGCTAAAATGTATCATGGTTATGCTTTGTTCGCTATTGTGCACATGTTCACGGACAACGTCCTGCTATCTTGTTCGACGATAGATGTTTCGGTAATTATATGCTATTATTTGCTCTAGATTTTATATAGCAGGTTTTCTTGGTGACTGTATGCTACTCTGAGTAAAACATAAATATGTTCGAAGCATACCATTGTGTCTCTTTTTTTAGTGCCAATTATGAATAGTGAGAGGTATTGTATTATTGGAAAGCGGACGATCGGCTCGGCAGAGTCGGAGCCGGAGCCGGAGTAGAACGAGGGACAGAACACTAGAAAACAAGAATAAATCTGTTCCAGAGTGCCTAAATCGAGGTTGAAACCGAATTAACCATTCGTTAAACCAGATCGGTCGCCGTCAGACGGATCTGTTTAAATCAGCCAACCTTGAAACGTCACAGCCTTCTTACGGATCCCTCGTGTAGCCAAATAATATCAACACATTGTCGCGGAAGATTTCGTAATTGCGAGGCACTGTTTTCAGTGGCCTAACGTTCGACAGCCGTACCCGACTCGTGCTCAGGGGCGTGGTTTCTCAAAATCAGTTGAGGGGGCCACCCACCAACTCAGGTCCAGCCTGGCATACCCAAAATAGTGTATTCTCATCTGATTTCCCCATCACCAATAACGGTTTCGTTCGATATACAGGAAAATATTTTAGTTTTAATTTGGATTGTTTTTGGTATTTCATTGTCCTTTCCCTTTGCATTATTGCTGTATGTAAAATATCTGTTTTTAAGATGGGGAGGCTGACTGGCAAGTTGAGGGGACTGAACTACAAGTTGAGGGCCCCCTAATTGCGTGCTCCTTTGTGGTTGTTGCGGCACCCTGTTGCCAACCAACCGGCCCCGCTGCCTGCCGAGCTGGCTTCGATGCAGGGATAACCTGATCCCGCCTAGGGTCAGGTGTCGGTGTCTGACTGTAGGGAGAACCTGATCCCGCCTAGGGTCAGATGTCGGTGTCTGACTGTAGGGAGAACCTGATCCCGCCTAGGGTCAGGTGTCGGTGTCTGACTGTAGGGAGAATCTGATCCCGCCCAGGATCAGGTGTCGGTATCTGACTGCGTGTGGGCCGTGCGGCACCACGTCCTGGAACGACCCGGGAGTCACATCGCAGTCTCGCCCGGGTATCGCATGTCACATCAATGTTGAATACGGAACCATTCAGCAAGTAAATGGAGGTTACATTCATACATATATAGAAAGGAGAATAGGCCATTAGCCTTATGCATCTAAGGGACTGGTTTCTATGTTTCGTATTTTTACTATTTTATGTGTTGCCAAGGCTTACAATTACACGGTCGGGAATTACGCTATCAAAAAAGACGCGGAAGTAGGGATTTTATACTTCTTTGGAATAGTTAAGGTACAGTTGGGGCAATTATGATAGATATCGTGAATTTAACTTCCTATAATATTTGAATTGTAGCGCATCAATCATTTGGTCTCATTTCAAATGTGTATCTTTTTAACTGTAAAACATTTACTTCTCATATATGATACAAGTTGCAAACAATTTTCCAACCCATGTAATATATAAATTGCAATATTCATTTTTTTATCATTTCCTGTCACCAAGTCACTATACAACGAGGTATTATTTCAGTCCTATCTAAATAACCATTTGATCGGAAAGCATGCACGACATCTCAGTATCAGATTAGCAGTATCATAGCATATAGTGCAAAAGCATACAGCAGTTTATAAAATAATTCACCTTTCTTTTAACTATCCATTTGCAGGACGATTTCCAATAGCAGTATTCAATTCCGAGTAATGTCTGGAAGCATTTCCACTCCCCAGCTGTTAGGGTGGCATGGCTGATCTGATGATGACACTAATGAGACTTCTTCCAAGAAGGAGCTTCAAAATCAGGCCGTTCGCAAATGTTTAGATGACAAATGACGTCATTTGCTCAGGAAAGACCGGTATGCATCTGTCTGGCAGAGTTGACGATAAACATACCACCTAACAGTGTTTTTCGGAAGTCGCTGTACAATTTTCTCCTAGATAAACCAGCCTCGATGATAGTTGATCATCAGTGCCTCCCTGCCTCCCTCCGCAGTTGAGAGAGTCGGGTCGGCGACCTCATTGTGGTCTGTATCTGGTCGGATCACTGGTCGATCACTCCAGTTCGTCTTTCTGTCGGTATTCAGTCTAGCTTGCATTCAGCCGACCATTAGCTGTCATGGTGTCGTGCTGGGCCCATGGTCTCCTGCCGCTTCTGGCGCTGACAGCAGCAAATCACCACCAGCCGCTGACAGCAGCAAATCCCCACCAGCAACTGACAACAGCCTTTCAGCAGCCAGCTTCAGAGCAGCCGTCAGCTCCGCCGGGCCCAGTGGCGGAGGGGGCTGTGTCGCGGGCACTGTCAGAAGCTGTGTCCTGTCAGAAGCTGCGGGACCAGGGCGTCGCACGGGACGGAGTCTACTGGCTGACCGGGCTGCCGGTGCCGGTGCTCTGCGACTTCAGCCACGACGACGGCGGCTGAACGCTGCTGCTGACGGCCGTCTCCAGGGTTGGCTGGGATCCATACACCGTTCTAGGTCGCCGTGAGCTGTCTCCCTCGCTGACTGACAACTACTCTATTCTGAAGCACTCAAACGCCATTCGTGACCTGGGCACCAGCGACAGATTTGCCTACCGGATCGAGACGAAGGCAGAAAAGGGGCGTCAGCGTTGGGGCGGCATCTGGTTCGCTCCCCGCAACTACAGCTTCATAGACGAAACAACTGCCCAAACAGAAGTCAGCCTGGTCAGACGCTTCGACAATTGGGTCTACAGCGCCGTTGGCATCAAGCGAAGAATGCCTTGGATCAACACGGAGGGACATCACGCCATGAAGCCAATCCTGACGACTTGAACAAAGGATGAGAACTTCTGGGGAACCATGGTGACCCACGATACCCATCTGGCCCACAAGAACAGCCCATGGCATCAACCGCAGGGACACGACTCCGGCACAGTTCTGTACTGGATGAGAGAGGATGCCCTGTCCGGGCTGTAGGTGCAACACACGTGTCGGGCTACCGGGGGCAAATGGTGCTGCGCTGCTTATGATTGCAGTAGGTATTAAAATGTGCATAGCGCTAGCTGTGAGTTTGAAGGAGAGAGTCGAGCTGCAGCGGCGGTGCTTTTCCCGTGCAGATGTGGTCGTGTTGCTAAAATGTATCATGGTTATGCTTTGTTCGCTATTGTGCACATGTTGACGGACAACGTCCTGCTATCTTGTTCGGCGATAGATGTTTCGGTAATTATATGCTAAATTTTGCTCTATATTTTAAATAGCAGGTTTTCTTGGTGACCTTATGCTACTCTGAGTAAAAAATACATATGTTGGAAGCATACCGTTGTCTTTTTTTAGTGCCAATTATGAATAGAGATTGGTATAGTATCATTGGAAAGCGGACGATCGGCTCGGCAGAGTCGGAGTCGGAGCCGGAGTCGAGAGAGGAGCAGAACACTAGAAAACAAGAATAAATCGGTTCCAGAGTACCTAAATCTAGGTTTAAACCGCCATTGACCGGGGGGGGGGGATATTGCCCCCTGTCGAATATTCGCGATAACTTAAAAACCATTCAAGATATCAACCTGTAACTTGCAGTACCTTCTTCCATATTAATTGTACGTCGGGTAAAAAATCAATCTATTTCGTCCATTCTTTTTAGATATACCCCGTTTTGGGACGTCACTTTACGCGAATGTAGCGATAAAATCATCCAAAATTTAAGCAGCTGTAAAATGGCGATATTTTAAGATAAGCTAAAACCTAAAGAAAAGATAGTGGGGCACTTTAGTGCCCACCCCCCTAAGATCTCCGAAAGTATGAGAGCTAGAATGATGAACCTTGAAGGGTAGGTAGGTGTTATGACTATCTACATTTTGTAAAATTGTATTGACCTTCGGTCAATATCTTCAAGGTCAAACGAGGTCACGAATGTCAAATCTGGCCAAATGTCACATTTTTTATTAAAAAAAAAATTGACCTCTGTGACGTCACAGGTCACCAGCAATGTGTACAAAGTTGTTTTTAGGGATGCAAATTGTCATTGTCTACCGATTGGCGTTTGAACCACTTCGATCCGACTGTTGGTTCCGAGATATCGATTTGCCGACCGCGATTCTGGCCGCAATCTTGGACTAAAATCCATTTAACTCAAAAATGTATCGACCGATTTTTTTTTCTTCAGTCAAGCGATCTGCTATTAAGTTGGCGTTAATGTCACGCAACACACGCCGTCCTGCTTTGTTGTGTTTAAAATGTGTTTTAAATATTGTGTTTTTTAAGTGTTCACGAAAAACATGTGGGGGGGGGGGGGCACAAAATTTCCTCCACCCTCCACTGCGCGTGTTAGAGCTGCGGCGAGGAACATGATGGTTGTTTTAAATAAATGTAATTTGAATAGTGACCTTATCCTCGTGTTCAAGAAAAAAATATAAATTACTTTTTATGTATTGATATTTCGGCCACATGTCTTTTTCAAAACAAAATATACATGATATACAGTGTATAAATGATTACAGTGACTAGTAACTACATGTAATCATGCAGACACTGTATATCATATAGATTTTGTTTTGAAAAAGGCCTGTGGCCGAAATATCAATAAATAAAAAGTGATTTATAGTTGTTGTTTTTCAATACGAGGATAAGGTAACTATTCAAATGATATTTTCTATCTTACCCAAATCTTTAAATTTTGCAACTTTTGTTTTTTACCCCCCCACAAATAAAAATAAATAAATAATGCCCTCAAATACAAATTTCAAACATGAAAAAAATGGAATCTATGTTGGAGAACCACTTATTGACAATACCCAAACCAAATTTCAAAGCAATATCTTTATTTTGGACTGACTTATGGCCCACTAAGTATGAGTAAATCATGATGTCATATTTTTATTATTTTGTTATAGACCAGATAGAGACAAATAAATGGCAGCACTGTATTTCTGAGACAAACTGGTTTAGCTTTATTTATTTGGATTTATCAATTTCAAATTTGGACCATGTCACCTGAACTTGAACTGAGCTTGACACTAACTTCATTTAAATGAGGTCAGATGGTAAAATGACTATCAGTATTGAATTATACGTGTAAAATATCCCATATAACATGTGTCGCATGACTTTCGAAAATCTTCTGCGCATAGTGACCTTTTGTGACCTGACCTTGACCTTCACCTTTGCCAACTATCTCATTTATCTCATGCGGTCTTTATACCCAAAGTCCTTTGGGAGCACTTTGGGTGATCATGGTCGCATTCAAAGGCTTTGGATGGAAAGTATGGTCCATAAACTAAAATGCCCCCATTTTGACCTTTGACCCGACCTCTACCTGATATAAGACCTCAATTCAAATATGAGGATGTAGATGCGTCTCATTGCAAGCTTTCGAATGCCGCCTTGCGCATCTCGCTGAGATTATTGGTTCCGGAGATAATGAGCTCCCCTCCCCCCCCCCCCCCCGGTCAATGGCGTTCGGCGGAGACCCCGGACAAGCGCGGGTTAACCCGCCATTGACTGGGGTGGGGGGGGGGGGGTGAAGAAAATACCCAAATTTGCACGTTAATAGCGCTGTTGGTTTTTAGCTATTGCAAAAGTTCGTCAACGCCCCCCTGACAAACTTTCGGAATCAGTGTTGGATTGTTCATTTCATGACCTGGTCCCGGTGATCCATAGGTGGAGAGTAAAATTGTATTGTCAGGCAAGTTACGATTTTAATTTTTGTTTTAATTATTTTACTTGGAAAGTAAAAAATCCTGATTTGTAATAGATATTAAATCCTTGTGAAGAAAATTAAATTATATTTTAACTACAATGTCGGTAGGATCAGGCGAAAAGAGAGCAAATTTCCTGAACAAATATGAAGAGAGCAAAATTCTTTGGACCCAAAAAGTCCAGAAAATGGCCCAAATTCCAAGGCTGTTCGGAATAGCTCAAAAACCAGTAGCGCTATCAGCGTGAAAATTTGGGTATCTTCTACATCAATTTTACATCGTATGTGCAAAATAAAGCAATTTCGTCGAAATTTTCGAGACATAGCGAGTTTAGCAAGTTTATAGCGAGTTTAGTGGTGATGCCCCCTGGTTTTCGGGAATAATTCACGTAAATATCAACCGATTGCGATGACACTTTCAGTACTCTACTTCTGAACAATTTGACACAATCACTGACAATTTATAACTTTTAACTCTCATGACCCGTGACCTATGACGTTTTTTAAAGGTCATGTCAGGCACAACTGGCGTCCCGTAGTATCGATCCTTGTAACTTGTGCAGTTTCCGAGTGTTTGTTGTTCAGGAGGATATGCACAAGTGTTTCCAGGTGACAGTTGTGGTTTCCACTGAGGTTGTGACCTCGATTGACCTTGTCAGAGGTCAACCGAGGTCACTGACCTCCGATGACCACAGATTACATTTTTGGCTACTGGCAGTTTCTGGGACATTTTGTAACGCTGATTTCAAATTTGGCACCCATTAAGCATAATGATATGCTCATTCACGATTCTAGCTTGATTAAATTCAATTTCTACGCATTTACAATTTTGATGATTTGTGAGTCATTGACATGTCCTCAGAGGTTAGCTAATGATCCAGAACCTTAAAATCGGGTGTCAATGGCTTCTTCTCGTCACAGGCAACACGGTCGCTTTTTAATCGAAGCTCTAGCTCAATTAGGGGCTAAACGCCAAGGGGCGGGGGGTCGTACCCCCCCCCCCCCCCCCGCGTCGGTCCGATCACAGCGCACGGTCAAGCAGTGATCGGACGCTGTACTGGCGAGGGTTAAAGGTGAACTATTCCCTTGAATTACATGTGTTGACTGCAACGACATATTCTGACCTCAGCGATTTTTAAATTGATGCTGAATTTAAGCTGTTTTTTTTTTAAAGCCGGTTTTAACCGGATTATCCCTCGCCAGTGCAGGGGGTGGATGCCATCCCCCCTCGGTTTTTCGGGAATAACTCGCGTAAATATCAACCGATTGCGATGAAACTTTCAGTACCCTACTTGTGAACAATTTGACACATATTCTGAAAATTGTTAAGTTGTATGTCGCATGACCCGTGACCAGTTTCAGAACCTTAAAATTGTAGAACCATTATATACTTTTGGGGTTGTAGCTACAACTGCATCCTCAAAAATTACAACCCCAACTCAGTGCCAGTGCCAATGCCAATGCCACTTACTTCTTCTATGACTTAAAGTTCTACGTAGACAAAATCAAAATGCAGCTTATAAAATAAACACAGCGCCTTCGAAAATCACATTTGCCTGAATAAACACCTCCAATATACGGAGGTTACATTCATAAACATACATAACGGGGAATAGGCCATTAGCCTTATGCATCTAAGGGACTGCTTATATGTTTCATATTTTTACTATTTCATGTGTTGCCAAAGTTTACAATTCCACGGTCGGAAATTGTGCTATCAAAATAGACGCAGAAGTGGGTATATTATACTTCTTTGGAATAGTTAAGGTACAGTTTTGGCTATTATGACAAGCATTATACATTGTAGATTTAACTACCCAATATTTGAATCGTTGCACCACTCCTTTTATATCAAAAGTGTATTTACCACTTTGACGTTCACCTGTTTACAACTGATACAGGTTGCATGCAACCCCCCATCCCATGAAACAATAATTGGTTTATTGAAATTTTACGTTATTTCTTGTCATCCAGTCACTGTAAAAGGCTGCATTATTTAACTATTTGAGCAACTATTTGATCTGGCCAATTTCCAGGCCAAATAGTTTTTTAAATAAATAATTTTAGGCCAATTTCACAAAGCAAAAAAGTTTGTAAT
Source organism: Chirona hameri (assembly GCA_036785665.1). Classification (NCBI taxonomy): domain Eukaryota; kingdom Metazoa; phylum Arthropoda; class Thecostraca; order Balanomorpha; family Balanidae; genus Chirona; species Chirona hameri. Next base: position 21,585 of record JAXIVJ010009695.1, on the reverse strand, counting down.
TGGAGAGAAAAAATTTATTTGCAATTACAAATACTTTGTACACATATTTGTAATTTGGATTTCACAAAACTTGAGGGCAGTGAATCTCAATTTACTATTTGCAAATTAATTTACAAAGATATTGTTTGTAGAAATGTATGCAATTACACATGTTATATTTCTTAAATGTTGACGGAAGTGAGGAAATGTTTGCAATTACAAACTTGTAATTCCAGTAGGTCAGTGGTTCTGAATTTCATAAACTGCATTGATAGTTGACGTCACATGCGGAACTTTATATACTTTTGGGGTTGTAGCTACAACTGCATCCTCAAAAATTACAGCCCCAACTCAGTATTACACAAAACAGTATTACAACCCCAACATTGTCAGTAAATGCATACCTAAGTAAATAAATACTGTGAACGGTATGCAAAATCACGAAAGGATTTTTCAATAACAATCAAAACAAAATGATTAATAAATATGTAAACACAGGCAAGAACAAACTTTAAAATGTTAGTAAAGTTTGTCATAAAATAACATTTAAAATCCAACAATAGGTACAACATATTATCCCAAAATTACTGAGCAAGATTGTGTAGGTACCCAGGGGCGTATGATCATATTCAGTTTGGTCATAAACACTAAAGAACAACACCACTTATTGACAAACAGGTAACTTTTTTCAAATTCAGACACACACAAAATGGCAATAGGTATAGGTGTAAACATCAAAAACATGAGCAACGCAAGATTGAGTGTAGCATATTTCACATTGGGCTTAGTTCTGGATGAATGTCACACATTAGAATGCACCCTTACGCGGTTGGCCAAAGGTATTACAATTTCAGTTTAGATATGTTTGTGAAATTGACACTAAAGGGAATGTTTCACCTTTCTGAAAGTTGTCAAGTATACGCTGGTTGTAGTCGAAAATATGAAGCACGTGCTGTTGAAAACGATGGTGATATTTTTCTCTCTCGTAAAATCACTTAACTTTATACAAATTAAGTTTTTAAATTTGGGATGATGACGTCATTAGTGAGCTATAGACCGCCGCTGATTGGCTGACAAAGTGGGATTGGCTGCAAATGTCGCTGTCAGCCAATCAGCGGCGGCACTAGCCTAGACCCCATTTTGCAAACTAGATAAGAGTTTATTCTTCTAATACATGCATACATACGATGGGCAAATGAACATCCTACCTAAATACCCTTCACCTTCCCTCGGCGGGGCTTTTCCGGTTCCGAGCTTACATATAATATACATCTCTCACTTCCACATCAACAATATACATATTAAAGAAGTACGCGAGTTCAGAATCATTTATAGTCGCCCTAGCTCGTTTTACTATTTGGTCGTTCTGGATATCGCGTCAGGCTGTTCGTTTCGCTATTCGGTGGTTCTTTCCAAGAGATGTTGCCTCAAGTTATTTTTGAATGCCGTTGGGGTCTGGATGTGGCGCAGTGATGCTGGCAGTGTGTTCCATGAGCGTAGCGCTCTGTGCGGGAACATCTTATGCACCGTTTCCAGATGGACTGGTCTGAGGTTTGTGGCCTGTATGTTGGTTTGATCGCTGGAGGCCCGCGTCGTGCGGGACGACACCTCGCTCCTCGGTGTGATAAGCCTGCCAACTGTCACAGATCCTTTGGTGCTGTGCACGATGTTGTTTACTCTCGTGCAGTCACGGAAGGCGATCATTCCCTTGATTGCCATCCAACCAAGAGATCTGCGCGATTCGGAGATACGATCTCTTTTGCGCTTGCCAGTGACAATTCGCACTCCGAAGTTGATAGGCTTGTCTAGTCGTCTTCGCTGAGCGTCGGTGGTGGGAGCCCAAGCTGGCAAACAGTGGGAAATGGGTGAAACACGAGGGGTTGCATGAGGAGTATAAGGGTAGACATTGGTAGAACGTGCCGCAGTTTGCTGATGACTATGAGTGACGAGAAACACATTTGAACAATTTGACTGGTATGTGGCTTCCAATTAAGGTTTTTATCTATAGTAATCCCTACACTCTGATGTATCGGCCGGTCGAAGTACCGTGTCTTCAAACTTGACTTGAAGAGAGGCTCCCGCTCGGATTTGTGCTGAGGTGCCGACGATAAGAAATTCTGTTTTGGTGGGGTTAATTTTCAGACCATTTGCTCTGAACCATGAAGACACTACTCTAAGATCAGATTCGATTTTATTTCGAAGATCTTCTAGCCTCTGGTCGGTAGGAGATCGGTTGTGTATGAGCTGGGTGTCATCTGCATACACCACCATTTTACATTTCTCGGAGACATAGCATTGTAGGTCGTTGGTCATCAAGAGGAAGAGCACTGGTCCCAGGATGCTGCCATGGACCACACCGAAAGAAACTTCTTTCGAAGTATTTCCTCCTTTCACTGTTTGTCGGCGATTTTCGAAATAGCTGGATAACCAGTGAGACGATATCCCGTAACACTCGAGCTTCGAGAAGAGGGCCTTTCTGTCCACACAATCGAATGCTTTAGGCAGATCCAGCAAACACATGGAAGAGATGTTTCCATTGTCCATGTTTCCGGCAAGTTGTGTAACAATATCTATGCTGGCATCTTCGGCGGAATGGTGAGGTCTGTAAGCGTATTGTGAGTCTGAAAGTATGTGGTTTTTGTTGATATATTCCGTAAGTTGTGTCAAATAAGTCTTTTCGGCGAGCTTGCCGATAGGGCTTAGAACACTTACTGGTTGCTCGGTTCATTGATGGATCCGCTTTCGTGGATTGGAACCACTACGGCTTCTTTCCAGAGTTGAGGTACGCGTCCAGATACCATGGATCTGTTGATGATGTGTAGTAGGTGCGGGCCCACCACTTCGAAACACTTCATCAAGAGCGGAAGGCTGACACCATCCGGCCCGACTGATTTCGAGCTGCTCATAGACTTTAGGGCTGCTGTCATCTCCGGTAAAGTAACTGGATGGACCTGAAAGGTATCACTGACTACTCGAGGTAAACGCGGACTCATGTATGGACATGGAGTAGCATTTAGCTCTTGCGCTATCCGCTGACCTACATGAGAAAAATAGTCGTTGAAAATGTCTGCAGTCTCGCTGTTTAGAACTGCGCTGTTTTTGTCAGGTTTCGTACGAATTGCATATTTGTGCTGTTTAATCCACATCTCCTTGTGGTTATGTGGCGAACTAACTTTGACAAATTCAGCTTTCGTCTTTCGGAGATGATTTGCGAAAATCCGTTTGTCTGCTTTGTAGCTGGCTTCTGACTCTGGTGATTTGTTGAGGTCCCTTATTTACCTGGCTTCGTCTCTTCTGGCCTTTAAGCGAAGAAGCTCTTCACTATCGGTCAGCCAAGGGCAGCCTTTTTGGTTGAATGTGATGGTCTTCATGGGACAATGTCGGTTTATGTGTTGGTTCCAGATGTTCATAAACGTAGCATATTTATCGTCTACAGAAGTGGCATCGTAAACGGTGTTCCAGTCCGATAGAATAAGATCCAAACACAGGTGGTTAATAGTTTTATGTTTTGGCATGTCCCAACGATTTTCAAGAAATGGTGTACATTTATTATGAACATTGACATTTTCTCAAACACTCATAACTTTTGATACACTTGTGAGGATATTCAAAACCGAATTGATTTGCAGTTAATAAGCTGAAAGTCGAATTGATTGTCCATCCGCCATAGGTGCAAAGGTATTACAAAAACGGATCTAATAAACGTTTGAGGCGAGGCAAAAATAAATTTCAAGAAATTGTAATTCCATTTTAAGGAGTCTGGGGCTACCCGCCGGCCGGGGCTATCCCAACGATACAAACAGCCTTACGGAAACGTCTAAAAATATACCTACGTTACTTTTATCGGAATGTGTCCTTTTAATGCTTATACAGACAAAATGTATTCACCTAGTACTGGGTTTATAGTCCAATATTGGAGTAGCTTCCACAGTTTTTTGCAACATCTTCAAAAGCTTCGGTGCCCCCCCCCCTTCCACCGTTATTATTGCTATGATTTGTTCTTTCGTATATGCCTCTTTACAAATCTATCAACTTCCTACATTACTTGTCCGTTCATCGTAACATTCTATTCAATCCGTTTTTGTCAGTCAGCAAAGCACGCTAAA
>JAXIVJ010009695.1:0-2500 GCA_036785665.1 Chirona hameri | reverse complement strand
GCTATCTATAGCTATCTATAGCTATCTATAGCTATCTATAGCTATCTATAGCTATCTATAGCTATCTATAGCTATCTATAGCTATCTATAGCTATCTATAGCTATCTATAGCTATCTATAGCTATCTATAGCTATCTATAGCTATCTATAGCTATCTATAGCTATCTATAGCTATCTATAGCTATCTATAGCTATCTATAGCTATCTATAGCTATCTATAGCTATCTATAGCTATCTATAGCTATCTATAGCTATCTATAGCTATCTATAGCTATCTATAGCTATCTATAGCTATCTATAGCTATCTATAGCTATCTATAGCTATCTATAGCTATCTATAGCTATCTATAGCTATCTATAGCTATCTATAGCTATCTATAGCTATCTATAGCTATCTATAGCTATCTATAGCTATCTATAGCTATCTATAGCTATCTATAGCTATCTATAGCTATCTATAGCTATCTATAGCTATCTATAGCTATCTATAGCTATCTATAGCTATCTATAGCTATCTATAGCTATCTATAGCTATCTATAGCTATCTATAGCTATCTATAGCTATCTATAGCTATCTATAGCTATCTATAGCTATCTATAGCTATCTATAGCTATCTATAGCTATCTATAGCTATCTATAGCTATCTATAGCTATCTATAGCTATCTATAGCTATCTATAGCTATCTATAGCTATCTATAGCTATCTATAGCTATCTATAGCTATCTATAGCTATCTATAGCTATCTATAGCTATCTATAGCTATCTATAGCTATCTATAGCTATCTATAGCTATCTATAGCTATCTATAGCTATCTATAGCTATCTATAGCTATCTATAGCTATCTATAGCTATCTATAGCTATCTATAGCTATCTATAGCTATCTACATCTATCTATAGCTATCTATAGCTATCTATAGCTATCTATATCTATCTATATCTATCTATATCTATCTATATCTATCTATATCTATCTATATCTATCTATATCTATCTATATCTATCTATATCTATCTATATCTATCTATATCTATCTATATCTATCTATATCTATCTATATCTATCTATATCTATCTATATCTATCTATATCTATCTATATCTATCTATATCTATCTATATCTATCTATATCTATCTATATCTATCTATATCTATCTATATCTATCTATATCTATCTATATCTATCTATATCTATCTATATCTATCTATATCTATCTATATCTATCTATATCTATCTATATCTATCTATATCTATCTATATCTATCTATATCTATCTATATCTATCTATATCTATCTATATCTATCTATATCTATCTATATCTATCTATATCTATCTATATCTATCTATATCTATCTATATCTATCTATATCTATCTATATCTATCTATATCTATCTATATCTATCTATATCTATCTATATCTATCTATATCTATCTATATCTATCTATATCTATCTATATCTATCTATATCTATCTATATCTATCTATATCTATCTATATCTATCTATATCTATCTATATCTATCTATATCTATCTATATCTATCTATATCTATCTATATCTATCTATATCTATCTATATCTATCTATGTCTATCTATGTCTATCTATGTCTATCTATGTCTATCTATGTCTATCTATGTCTATCTATGTCTATCTATGTCTATCTATGTCTATCTATGTCTATCTATGTCTATCTATGTCTATCTATATCTATCTATATCTATCTATATCTATCTATATCTATCTATATCTATCTATATCTATCTATATCTATCTATATCTATCTATATCTATCTATATCTATCTATATCTATCTATATCTATCTATATCTATCTACATCTATCTACATCTATCTACATCTATCTACATCTATCTATATCTATCTATATCTATCTATATCTATCTATATCTATCTATATCTATCTATATCTATCTATATCTATCTATATCTATCTATATCTATCTATATCTATCTATATCTATCTATATCTATCTATATCTATCTATATCTATCTATATCTATCTATATCTATCTATATCTATCTATATCTATCTATATCTATCTATATCTATCTATATCTATCTATATCTATCTATATCTATCTATATCTATCTATATCTATCTATATCTATCTATATCTATCTATATCTATCTATATCTATCTATATCTATCTATATCTATCTATATCTATCTATATCTATCTATATCTATCTATATCTATCTATATCTATCTATATCTATCTATATCTATCTATATCTATCTATATCTATCTATATCTATCTATATCTATCTATATAGATATATAGATATATAGATATATAGATATATAGATATATAGATATGTATATGTATATATATATATATATATATATATATATATATACATATATACATATATACATATATACATATATACATATATACATATATACATATATACATATATACATATATACATATATACATATATACAATATATACATATATATATATAT
>JAXIVJ010009694.1:0-47500 GCA_036785665.1 Chirona hameri | reverse complement strand
AATATGTACAGTATAAAAACAAAATAGTGAAACCATGGTTTCACTATTGTATGGCATGTTTAAATATCACACTCTTTGCACTACACGATAAATAGGTGTATACAGAAAATCTTCAAGGGGAGGGGGGTCATCAATTGCAGTGGTTCCCCTCAGTGTTCGTCACGGGCCCTCCAACCCCCAGCCCGGCCCGGCCCAGGCCCATGAACACCAAGCCCAGGCCCGGACCAGGCCCGGCAAAATTCATAATAGTGAGGCCCAGGCCCGGTCCGGCCCGTTCAGATTAAGCATATAATTATTTTCACAAAATTTGCAATCATTATCCTAGCATATTTACTTGTATACTATACATGTGAAACAATGAACCAACCATGCTAACCAAAAAACAAAACGCCACAGCCACAGCAAACAGTGTGAGTGAACTGCTGGTTAAAATACTTTTAAGCTGACTTGAGATTGCGCGCATTACTCTCAAAATTATCCGCCCAGGCCCGTCCAGAGCCCGGTGATTTCCTTAAAGTTTAGGCCCGGCCCAGGCCCGGCCCATGGCCCATAGGGCCAGCCCGGCCCGTCGCGAACTCTGGACTGCCCCTAGCTATACCCAAATCTGAAACGCAACGGATTTGGTCCACCATATTTTGAGGATGTCCCTATTTCCGCATTTTGTTTTGTTATTGACAAAACGTTGACATTTGCAATATCAGTCGTACCATTTCTATCATTTAAAGTGTCATCAATGGTGCTAAAATTTATAATTTGTACAGTCAATTCCGGCCCCAGACGGCTGATGAAGAATTGACAAAGAGGGTAGTCGAGGTTCGTGACCAGGGAGTCACGAACCTCGCATATAGCACATATAGCCATAGCACATATCATGAAGGTGGTAGCCGTTTTTTACAAGCAGTAAATCTTATGCATGCGATAGCAGTATATCATATTGCTTTGTGTATATTGCTTAGGCAGGATTTTGCGAAGGGCTTTAAAAGGCTTGAAAAAAATGTCACAAAAGCGGCACTTAAACTTAACTACCAATGTTATTTATGCAAAATGGACACCGATACAACTATTATTGCGCCGCAAAGCGTCGTCAACATTTGAGGTTTTTAGAGGGCTGGAGAACTAATTTTTGCTATTGGAACCAGGATGCAGCGTCAAAACGAGGAAATATGTAATATGACCAAAAGGTGGGGTCAAAAGACATGTTGCCCCCATTTAAGGTCAAAGGTGGGACCATGGCCCCCCCATATCCTCCCCCTTCGGCCGCAAGTGTGTACAGTCTATATAGACCCTTCTGTACTCGAAAAGAACACTGAATGATTTGCGCCTCATAGAGGCGCGGAATTTTTTGCTGGATTTTTTAGTTTGGATAACTAGATAACCCTAAACAATTAGAAAGGTTCTATAATCTATAGGTATCAGCTCAAGGGCACCAATGCAGCCACTCAATGACATTCTTCCACCGCAAAGATAGAAGGAATTTCGCCGCAGTGGCACACAAATGTGATATTTTCGACTTTGTTATCACAAAATTATAACAGCTTGGGTGCAGTTGCTCACCAGTTTCAAATACGTTTCATGGATTCCCAGCCATGAATCACATTATAAAAAGCCCAACATGGCGGGCCCCTATGGGTTCTTTCGCGACAACAAAAAAAAACGGTGGACAACTAACATCGTGACATCTAGGATTTATGAGGGCGTACGTATGTAATATGCGCGGCGAAGCGGCGCGTTTTTTGTGTCTTAATTTTACACCATTTCGCATAAAATAGGTGGGTTTTCACTAATTTGATGGGAGCAACAGAGCATTGGTGTCTCGCCTCCCCCATCCTCCTGGATTCAAGAGGGCACGGTGCCCAGTGACCCCCCCCCCCTGTTCCACCGCCTATGGAAGCGGATCCCGGCTCCCGAGGGCCCTCATGGCCCCTCGAGTCTGATACGTTGTTGCCTCTGGTATAAAGGCACGTTGGTGCCACTTCATTGCCCAAGGGAAGGGAGGCATGGTGGACATTTTTTTGCTTAATTTACAACTCTAATTTAGCATAATTTTGCCACAAAAAAAAAAACAGCGACCAATGCTTGTGATTGCATGGCGGCACCAGGCCATTGTTTCCCCTCCTGGATTCAAGGAAGGCAAGGGTGCCCCGGTGCTTCCCATCGCCCCACAGGTGACGACTGCCGGCACGGTGGTGCCCCTTGTAAACGCCGGCGCGGTCGTGGCACTGGTACGCCGGCGCGGCGCGGTGGTGCCCCTGGTACACCGGCGTGGTGGTGCCGCTGGTGGCACGGATTTTTTGGGGGATTTTGTTTTGTTTGGTGGTGCCCCTGGTGCCCCAGCGCAATGGTACCCCTTCACGGTCCAAGGGGGGGGGGGCATGACCCCGTGACCTCCCCCTGGATCCGCCATTGTACCTTGTACATACTTACATAAGTATCTATTATCTGCGGCTTTTACGCCACTCTTTTGTTCCAACGACATTGTTTTTGTTTGTGTAATCCTGTCCAAGTTGTGTAGTTCTTTTTTGTGTTTTTGTGTGTATGTTCCAAATTATTAATAGAAATACAAACAAAAAAATGCCACTTACGACTTGGCAGTCCACGTCCTTGCCCAGATCGTGTTCTCCCAGGCGGATTTTTACTCTGCAAACAAACAAAGGTACATAGTTCATAAACAGACAACACGGGATGAGTGAGTGTTTTTACAGTGACAAATGTTGACCGGGTGACGCTACGTGTCAGCCGCTTCTCCGCTTCCTAGTCATAGCCGTTGTGGCGGGTGATATTCTGCTTAAGCAGTTCGTACTGTATTGACGCCACATATAACCAGGGGCGTCGCCACCGGGGGCAGCAGGGGACTGCCCCCCCCCCCCCCCCCCCCCCCCCCCGCGCTACAACCGCGATCCAAACCTTAAAGGGAAATAATGACCTTTTGATTTTGTTAGCAACAATTTCTTAGGCTACCGCTATGGTTTTAAAATTATTTTATTTAAATTTAAGAATTAAATAAAATTATTCCCAAATTCGAAATTGTAAGTTTGGGAAAAATACCAAACAAGTACCTTGTGTACTTCATGAAGGTCATTGACAAATTCGCCCTTCCCTACCATTGTTTACATCCATTGCGGCATTTTTGGAGGCTCTGTGACATTTCCGATCAAACTGAGCGCTGCTCGGACACACGCTAGTAGCGCTTTCGTTCTCCATGGCAACCAGGCGTCAGCCAATCAAAAGCCAGAAAGGGAATACGTTCTGGCTTTTCATTGGCTCACACCTGGTTGCCATGGAGAACGAAAGCGCTACTAGCAACAACTCGCCACAATGGTTAAGTGCGCCGAGAAGCATGACAATGCTTTGTAAACAAATCGCCGACGCTAAATAGGTCGCCGTCGATGTGCATCGATAAGCTTCCGATTTAATTGCCAGTTTTGTGTTATTGTTTGTTAGTTTTTTTTGGGAAAAATTATTATTTTTCATGATAATATAAAGCATAGTGTTATATACAGCCACAGACAAATTATACAATACTCCTAATGTTGAAAACAAATGAATTTATTTTAAAAAATTGAGGGTCGCAACCACTAACTATGCCGCCGTTGATGTGCATCGATGAGCTTCCGATTTTATTGCCACTTTTTCCAATCGCTGTTAGTTATAGAAGACCGCCGGTCATATAATCACAACAAGCAGAACGCACAATATATTTTCCACTCCATTGCGTTAAAAAAACAATACGGGAAAAGCCCGCAGTTTGATGAGGACCAAAAGTACTTGCAAGTACCGGTCGTTAAAAGTGTGGAACGCTTATCAACTTTAACTTGAAATATCTTTCGGTAGGGAAGTTTTCATGCAAAATGTGATGAATTTACAATATATTTTGGTCTCGTCTGGCGATTTCAAGTGCTAACTCCATTTTTGTGGAAAAAGGTCATTATTCCCCTTTAAAGGGAGTGTTTCACCTTTCTGAAAGTTGTCAAATATACGCTGGTTGTAGTCGAAAATATGAAGCAAGTGCTGCTGAAAACGATGGTGATAATTTTCTCTCGAAAGTCATTTAACTTTATACATTTTTTATTTTATTTGGGATGATGACGTCATTATTGAGCTATAGACCGACGCTGATTGGCTGAGAAGGTGGGATTGGCTGAAAAGGTCGCTGTCAGCCAATCAGCGGCGGCACTAGCCTAGACCCCATTTTGCAAACTATAAATTGAATTGCTTAAAAACGGCTAAGTTTTGGGGAAAATGACCTTAGTATTTTCAACATTCCAATAACGTCCAAAGATAATCGCTATCTCGGTTCAAAACTAATACAAAAGTGAAACATTCCCTGTAAAGGAAATAGTTCACCTTCAACATTAGTTTTAAACTGAGATAGCAGTTTTGTAACCCGTGTTGGGAAACCCCTATCTGCAAGTTTTCTTGACTGAAAAGACTTTCCAGCCGAATATATTTGGTTTTTTGGCGAAGGAATGCGGTGCTGGCGAAAGAATGTTGTACTGGTTTTAGCCCGGGGAGAGGGTATACCATCAGCCAATCAGCTTGCAGCTGGTGCTAGCAAACGAACGCCGGCCGCCGGCTGGCACATCTCCAATGCGAGTCTATCCTTACGCGACTACTTTCGAATCTGATTGGCTGAACCATTTTTTACATTCGCGTGACGTCATGACTCTGACTCAGAGAGTATGTATATAGTTTTTTATAAGCAATACAAACTTACCACCTTATGTCCTGAATCGGCGCGATATAAGGCCATTTTTGACAATATAAAAAGAAATTGTATTAAAAAATATAATAAAATCGTGTTTGGTAAAACATTTCCAAGGTGAACTAATTTCCTTTAACCCTATTTGTAACAGGCTCCTGGCTACCCCTATTTGTAACAGGGAGGGGGCGGATTCCGCCCCCCCCCCGTAGATTCGAGATCTACCCGTCCGATTTTCGAAAATGAAACGGTGTTTGGTTCCCCTCAACACGATCTACATTTCTAAATAATACAAAAATATACATTTTGGATAGGGGAGCAACGAAGGGGCAAAAACTACAAATTTTACTGGTATATTTGATCCAACATAGCTTTCATGTTTATCGACCGATTTTAACACAACTAAGAGGAATCGATAGCGATTGAATTGGAAATTGATGTATGACGGTGACGTTTGAAAATTCAAAAATCATAGGCGTGTGAAGGCCACTCAATATGGGGGTGAAGTAAATGCGTAATAAAACATTTGTATGTGTTTTTTTGATAAATGAAATGTTATGTGATTGTGACATTAGACAAAACAGTTATAAATCATATTTTTTTGCCATAGGTGGTACCAGGTTAGTGAAAAAGGGAGGTCAAATTGGGAACAAATATTAACCGCAGACAAGTTGCTACCCAGCACTATAAATATGTTACTGATCGTAGATAGTTCCTTTTCGCATGTTGTACTTCATCATAGGCGTATACAGGATCCAAACTGGGGCGGCGCAAGACCTTTTGATAAGTATATTATCCGCTATTATGATACTAACTAGTCAACCGTGACTATTTCACTTACAACTTCAATTAACATTGCTTACCCACTTTTTACCCTACCTGGACTCGCCTATTATCTTATAAATGTTCGTAGAGTAGCCTGTGGTGCGTGTTTCATCCGAAAACTGCAGTATGTTATGTCATTGTACGCCCATGCCGCTTAGTTTCCTTGCAATAATATGACCCCCTTTCTTCCATTCCTGAGCGCGCCTCTGCAAAAAATGACTTTATTCCCTTTTCTGGCCTCATATGTGCATATATAATTATAAGCTAAACGTCTATTGCGCCGTTATCGCTGGCATATCGTCATCACCATGCCAGTCACCCCCTTTTCATGTGCCTGAACACGCCCCTGAAACTCTATATGTAATACATTATGCAAATAATGGAAGCAAAGCTATCTTTTACATCTTGATAGCTATAAAGGCCCCTTACATTCCTCTATTGGCTTCCCGCCAAGCATTGAATACTTCCTTGAACCCCCCCCCCCCCTTTTTCAAGCTCCTGAAACCGCCTCTGCCATGCAATTTTTATGATATTTCATTAACATCAACTAATTTGCACTTGTTGCAATCACCGTAAACCGATGTAACTCCTTCATACTTGAGGCAGTTAGGAAGAAACCGAGAAGATCGCATTTCCGTATTATCGCAAAATGTCGCCTCCGAACCCACCCAAAACTGTGCCCTGGAACCGCCTCTGTTCAGGGTAAGAACTCAAAATTTTGACTCCAAATGCGGTATTCAATTCTATGAAAAGTCCCAAAATTTCATGGGCCTGCTCCCCCAGCCGTTCTGGAGATATCTGCGAAAAACATGAAGGGGGGGGGGGGAGGGGGGTCGGAACCCGCCCCCCCCCCCCCGCCCCTGCTACAAATAAGGTTAAAGGGAATGTTTCACCTTTCTGAAAGTTGTCAAATATACGCAGGTTGTAGTAGAAAATATGAAGTAAGTGCTGCTGAAACCGATGGTAATATTTTTTCAGTCGAAAAGGCACTTAACCTGCGCCGTGCCGGGGGGGGGGGCGTTGAGACGCCCCCTAAGGTTTTCGAGGATAGCCAAAAAACGGCGGCGCGCAGCGCCGCCGTTTTTGGCACAGTTTTTACAGAAAACGTAGAATTGATGCAGGTACCGAAAGTTTCACTTCGATATCTGTCATAGATTTCAAGTAACTGAGAAAATCCGGGAGGAAGGTAAAATCCTCCCCCCCCCCCCCCCCCAGCGCCAAGAAATCAAAACCCCATGTTAAAGGTGAAGCATTCCCTTTAAGCGAAAGAACCACCAATTAAGCGTGTAGTTATGATTCCACTTAATAGATGGCGCTAGTTATGTTGGTAGCCGGGAGGTCACATATAGCTGAATTTGTGCGTGTTTTCTTGACCAAACACTTCAAGAATGAAGAGTTAGACCAAATCGTATATGGGGAATCCGGTAATTACCATATGAAGTATGTCTGTAAATTTATTTTCACTGATGTGCCTAATTGTAAGACAATGTGTGACCTCTGTTTCTTTTAAATTAAACACTTCGGTGGGCGAATTTCTCCCCCCCCCCCCCCTCTAGGGCGGATGCCTGGCGAGTAGAGATTGTTCGCGTTAATTATTTTTGTTTAGGGGGAGGGGAGGGGTGGTTCTCGCCCACCCCGTAGTCCGGCCTATAGCCATATGCCGCCGCGAGGGGAATATGGCTATATGGGGAGGGACACCACCCCCTTCCCAAGCGTGGAACCGAATGACCTGCGCATGTAGCCAGACTCGAACCCGGAACCCTTGGATTCCGAGTCCAACACTCTACCAACTGAGCCCGGCCCCCCGTCAATGGTTACCCGGCCTCCGTCAATGGTTCAACAAATGACTACGCCGCGCCACACCGAAAACCACATTTCGACTGCGCATGCGCCACGACCGGTCAAGACCGCTGTGGCTGACCTGCCCACCACCGATCACGAGACGCTCCTCTTACCTTTGAACCCGAGCAGCACCAGCTAGGGAAACTCTCCCAGATCCGCCTCCTTTCCGCCTACGGTCCTCTCGGAGATAATGTTACCGCAGTCGGTCCAGTGCGGCAGCAGCAGTCGCTTTGGGTTGCCCTCAGGCGTGTTGGGGTCGAACTGGGAGAGGTCCAGCGGCGCCCGGGTGGTGGTGGTCGTCGTGGTTGTCGTGGTGGTAGTACTGGTTGGAGTCTTACAGCAGATACTCATTCCAGAGCCCTTCTGTGTACAGATACAAAGTTGTACTGGCAAAATGCAAATGGAAATTAAAACCCACACTTTTACCAATAACACAACTCTTATTTCGACACCGTTAAAACTGTAAACAAAATATGCTGTGAGCAAAGACATGTGGCATGGTTACCGAGCGGAGTGCTCTCCCGTCAACTTAGGGGAAAAAATATACGTATCAGAGGCCCGACCGTAGCCATGCCATGGTTTTCAGAAACTTATTTGTTTGCGACTACTCGGCCAGTGTGACTGCAAATTTGCACACAAAACCGTTTAAGTTGTAAAATATCGTCATCGATTCATTTTGCTCGGAACCTGTGAACGCTTTTCTCACCTTTCCAAATTTGTTTTTTAAAGTTTTCTAGTTAGCGGGGAGGGGTCATTACCCACACCAGGGAGAACTTGTCTCAAACGCCCAACCGGGCGCGGGTTATGTAGCTCAACAATGACCATGTAAACAAACAACATAAACCTCACGTCGCCTCACGCCATTCTCTTTAGTCACTCCCCTCCAACCCCTCCCCATCATGCACCGATTTTTACAGTTATTCGACAAATTATTCACAATATGGCACATGTGATAAACATTCTACGTACTGTCAGTCAGTATCACTGCCACCGTCACTATTTTAGCCCGCGCTTGACGGGGGGGGGGATATTGCCCCCCCTAACGAATTTTCGCGATAACTCAAAACACAATAAAGCTATTAACGCGGCACTTTGTGTACCTTCTCGCACATCAATTTTACATCTTCGGTGAAAAATTAAACAATTTCGTAGAGCAATTTTTGAGATATAGCAAATTGAGTGGCGTTACTACACTCGAGTTTTACGATAAAATCAGCTACACGTTAATAGGCCGAACAAATGCCACTTCTTAAGAAAAATGCAGTACAAAAACGTAAAAAAATAGCAAATTGCAAGGCCTAAAAATTGGATATCTCAGATTTGTGAACATATTGTTTTTTTACCCAAAACAAATCAATAAATCGTTTTTTTCTGGGAAAAAATGGCAACGAAATAAAAAAAAATCAAAGATGTAAAGAAACGAAATATATGTTAGAGAACTACATAAGCAAAATACTGAAACCAAATTCCAAAGCAATGTTTTTTTTGACTGACTTATGCCTCCCAAGTATGAGCATCTCATGACGTCATATTGTGAAATTGCGTTTTTTGGCTTTTATTGATCAGATACAGACAAATCAATGCTAGCACTGTATTTCGGAGACAAAACTGGTGGTCTAGAAACATGCCTTTTGTATTTAGATTTATCCATTTCAAATTTTGGCCATATGTGACCTGAAATTGTCCTAAGCTTGACACCAACTTCACTTAAATGAAGTCAGATGGTAAAATGACCATCACTATCAAATTATACGCGTAAAATATCCCATACAACATGTATTGCATGACTTTAGGAATTTGTCTGCGAAAAGGGACATTTTGAGACCTGACCTTGACATTGACCTTTGCCAACAATCTCATTTTAGCTCATGCGGGATGTGTATTATTCCTTTGGGAGGACTTTGGGTGGTCATGGTCGTAATCAGAGGCTTTGGATGGAAAGCATGGTCCATAAACTCAAATGCCTCCATTTTGAACTTTGACCCACCCTTGACCTGATATGTGACCTCAATTCGAAAATTTCGAGTATGCTTCAGATGCGTCTGATTGGTAGCTTTCGAATGCTACATTTTACGTCTCACTGCGATCATTGGTTCCGGAGATAACGAGGGGGGCAATATTGCCCCCCCCCCCCGCGGTCAATGGCGTTCTGCTGGGACCCCAGTCAAGCGCGGGTTAAAGGGGGTGTGCCTACTCACATCGCTTAGTTGGGGTTATTGACACTGGTCTATATAATAACATAATTTTCTGAATTGATCCATGACTTAATTTATCCAGATTCACCCTAGTTGCTGAGATATTCCAAAGACTCCAGGAACTTGCTGCGAGCAAAATGTTATCGGGTAGACTCCAGAGGGCTTCCGCTACTAACAACACTGTAACTACTGATTACACTGATAGCATATATGGTTAGCGCCGGCCAATAGCAATTCGACAAAACAGCTCGTGCGCGCTGATAGCAGCAGTCGCACAGTACCATCTGTCCCCCTGATCACAACGCTTGATGGCTATTGTTCAACGAAGATACCAATTTAGAGCTACGAAACTGGCACATAATAATGTTCACAGTGGCAAGAACATGCTGTGCAAAACTTGTCCCTCTATCTTGCATGATGTGACCGTAATTTAATTGTCTTATGTGCACCGTTTTGCATAACATCACTATAGTGGCGATTGTTTTATAGATATCGAAAAATAATAATAAGCAAAAAACAATATAAATGAAAATTCAACTAAAGGGGTTCCAGATGTGAATTTCATCGTATCCAACAATCAAACCAATAGCTACTTACCGCATGCAAAATATGTTTGACATTCCAAAACAGTGGGCACACTCCCTTTAACCTGGCAGTCGCTGGGCCTCCCGACCACCTTCGAGACGCTCGTATAGTTGGCTGAGTAACGCAACTGTGACCTGACCTGACATGAGATTTACACCAAATTTTACCTAAATCTGGCCTAGATATTTCTTTGAAGCCTTTTAGCGTTTCAAGTCGTTATCGCTACATGTTCGTGTGTTCGTGTGATATATGTGATATTGCCTGAACAAAAAAACAATGGGGGAGGAAAAAAACAGCGCCTCTCGGGTTAACAGATGTTTCAATAACGACAGGGCTGGATTACTGTTACCTCCGACGAACAGATGCTCCTCTTGATCTTGGTGATCACGTCCTTGCTAAGGTTCCTTTCTTGGGCAAGATTAAACATGGCGGTGCAGGAGCGCAGAGGAGTGCAGAGGCCGGCGTCCCCCCAGCCGTCTCTGCACCGTACGGCGACCGCCAGCCCGGCCCCTGCAGCGAAGAGGCCTCTGAGAACGGCGGGACGCTGCCCCACTGACCTCCTGTGATCGGCAGATCGCTCGAGACCATACATTTTCGGCGACAACGACGGCACTGGATTAAACGACTTTCTCGCAATAGTCGTTCGATACCCGCGTCAATTTCTATGATTCAGGTTATTATTATGGTTGGTTAATGTGAAACGAAAATTTTGGGTACTTTCCATTCCTTCGTAATGTTAAAACTTGCGCAAGGAGTTTAATCAGTGGGTAGAGGCTATTGTGAAAGGACGGAACTTTGCTCTGACGTCAGGGGTTAGCTCCGCCCCAGCTGACCTTTGCATCGGCGCTGTCCGACCCGTGACCGGTCAGTTGCGAGTGGTGGGCATAGTCAAAAGCGGGACTGCAGGCTACAGAGCAGAGCTTTAGCCTCCATCAGAGCTATATTCAATATTACGAGTGAATGGAAAGGGCCACAAATTTACATTTAACATTAACCAACCTTACTAATACAAATTGGCGCAGGGTCTGAAACGTCCATTGCGAGAAATTCGTTCTGCCAGTTGGTCCCTTCAAAGGTTATCGCCGAAAATTAGGGTCCCAAACCGTATGCCGTTTCCAGACATGTGTGTTGGTGGGGGGGAGGGGAACGACAGGGAAGGGGGAACAAATCGTCATTTTAAACCAATTATTGCCATGCAACAGCCATATCCAGTCCTTCCCTATATTGTTTTTGACTTTAGTTGAAAGTGTCTTCTCTGGCGCTTTGGTTTCGCTTAAACAATATTTATTGATTTGCACAGCAGCGAGTTCTCACAATATTTTTTTCCTTTACTTTGTAAAGTTAGTAATGGCAACATCTATTGCGTCGTTATATTCAAATACAATTCGAAGACAAGCAGAGAAAGCTGAATTGGAATACAAAATCCTAATTAACTTCAAAATGGAGAAAATGATGACAATTTACTTTACTTTTTTAATTTACTTTTTTACTTTTATTTACTTTTTGTGGTGAAAGAATGTGTTCGCTACGCTCGATAGTTTTGGCACCGAAAAGAAGATGGGAATTTTGAGGTCCTGGCATCAGAAAAGGTCGAGCGGTGGAAGGACGCCACGCCTGTGACCGATTCACTCTCTGAGACACCGGTCTCAATTACCACTTGCCACCTCCCTAATAACCGAGTACTCAACTCAGTCGTCCGCGCGAGCCGCGGCACACCCTCGCCAGTGACTCCTATCAGTGCCAGCCGTGAGCTTCCACTTACATGACGTCATGCATTGACGTATGCATCCCATTACGTCATGCGCCGTACACAGAGAAACTAGTTCAATCTGTCTGCGTGTCCATCGGTCGTCAATACGAATGTCGTATTCGTTTTTCAGCTCAAGACACCCCTTACTGCAAAACTGCAAGAAAACTTGCCAAGTGACCAACTCCTTGTAACCCTTCCCAGCCCGCCGAGGAGCAATCTAAAGAGTTATAATTACACTTCGTTATACGCAAACTCATCTCCAAGTGTCAGTGTTACGCCATGACTGGCAGTATATCTGCGAGACACCAACCCAAACTCACAACTCACTTACGTCAGTCAACGAGCCAGAATCCAGCCTTAGCGTTATGTGTGGTGCACCAACCCGCCTAACACCGTACCGGTGCACAGTGGTGAAATTTCCCATTTAGCCCCTATAAAGTCCGGAGGCATGCTTTTCGGAATCTCAATTTTGTATCACAAATACCGATTGGAAATTGTCTGTATTTTTCAAAAGCCACCATGTTTTATCAATTTGAAAGCCTTATGACACTGAAACTTGCGGTCAAAGTGGCGTCTACCGCGCAGAGCCAGTGAGCTGGCAGAATGTGTGATGTTATAAAACATTAAAAATACGGGACAATCAGAACCCGTCAGCTCAAATAAGTTGTCTAGCACAGAGGAGCAGAGACTTCATTGAATCTATTTCAGGGCTAATAACTTCCCGGATTACGAAGGTCCGGTTTTGTCGACTTCTTATATCACACATACATTTCGTTGGATTTTTGGCATTTTGAAGTAGAAAATCAACAATGAAGATAACGCTAGGCAGAGATGAAACCTATACAGTCGTCAAAAGCACCTCGAGTTACTTCGGACACAATGCGTTGCTCTTGCAACCTTGCGCAATCTTGCTCGTTATAGACGCTCAAACATGGCAATTTAAAAAAAAATATAGTTGCATTCATGGTGATGCTGTTAGTGCCGTATTTGGCACCAAAGCAATGCATTGCTTTGTACCTGCCACCATGATTTCTACCATTGCAGCATTGCAGTGATGTAATGCTCTGACGCAAAATGTATTTGTTTTTGTAATTGTAATTGTAATTATAATGCGTAATTATAATTGTAATTGTAATTTGATGTAACCTTTAATGCGAAACGCGCTAAAAAAAAATATCCCAGGGTACGTATTGGTTGTCGTAAGCGACCCCGGTGAGTTTATGCGGAAGGGAAGATTTCAGGTTCATTTGGCTTATGATCCAAAAAACATAAAATGCCACGAGTTTTCAAAATTATTATTGCTTATGGGAATTTTTTAACAATAAAATCGTTTTCAGTACCCAAAAGTACCCCAGGGTATGTTTTGGGTGCCGTAAGCGACCCCCATGAATTTATGCGCGCCAAATCAGAAAATTCACCACTGTGCGGTGTGGCAAACCATAAAAGAAACACGTATAAACGTAACACGTAAACAAACACACACTACTGCACCCTGGGGTATTATTGGCACTCCAACTCACCAGCGATGACCAGCAGGAGGGCGATCAGCAGGGCGCGGCAGAGCTGTGCCATGTTGACCGCGGTTAGTGCGCCGTCTCTGTGGTGTCAGGCCTGGCACGGGCGGTCAGCCAACCTGTCTGCCCCCGCTCCCCGCCGCAGTGGTATAAATATTTACTGGTGACGCGGGACACCCGGTTCTGGCGCACTAATCTTGTCCCTCTATCTAGATATCCCCTAAACTTGTCCCTCTATCTTGCATGATGTGACCGTAATTGTATTGTCTTATGTGCGCCGTTTTGCATAACATCACTATAGTGGCGATCGTTTTATAGATATATAAAAATAATAATAAGCAAAAAAAAATATAAATGAAAATTCAACTAAAGGGGTTCCAGATGTGAATTTCATCGTATCCAACAATCAAACCAATAGCTACTTACCGTATGAAAAATATGTTTGACATTCCAAAACAGTAGGCACACTCGGGTGCATATGGAAGCGTTAAAAGTTGTAGCATTCAATGCAAAACAGCACCATCTAACGCTTGCAATATCCAAATCTCGCCCGGGTAGGGGACATCGTCATCATCCAAACTAGCAGCAGCTAAAATCGTGGTATCCAGCCACATATAAAGTAGTGGCAGCCAAAGCTTGCGACCTACACAAATCGAGGACATCATGGACATCACCACCGAAGACATCATGTCCGTGAAGTTAGCGTCGGATTCCGATTCGAATTCAGCGTCGAGTAGTGATTCGCTTCAAAATCTGGTTACAGGTCAATTTGGGCACACTGATTACGAAAACAACATTTATTTCGGCATTCAAGGTCATCTTCAAGGTCATTTTCAAGGTCAAATGACGGGGCGCCTCAAAACGCCCTTAATGGTTGCTCCAATTGCAAAAATAATGGTATCAGTCGATTCCCCGGGTCCATATCTAACCTCCGCATAAGACACCTCACGCGTGCCTTATATCCTTGAGACCATAACAGGTTCTCAAAGGACGGGGCGCCTCAAAACGCCTTTAAGGGTTGTTCCAATGGCGAAAATAATGGCCTCAGTCGATTTCCCGGGTCCATATCTAACCTCTGCATTGGCAACCTCACGCGTGCCTCATATCCTTGAGACCATAAAGAGTTCTCAAAGGACGGGGCGCCTCAAAACGCCCTTAAGAGTTGCTTTAGCCGCAAAAATAATGGTCTCAGTCGATTTCTCGGGTCCATATCTAACCTCCGCATTCGCAACCTCACGCGTGCTTTATATCCTTAACACCATAAAAGGTTCTCAAAGGACGGGGCGCCTCAAAACGCTCTTAAGGGTTGCTCTAATCGCAAAAATAATGGTCTCAGTCGATTCCTCGGGTCCATATCTAACCTCAGCATTGGCAACCTTACGCGTGCCTTACATCCTTGAGACCATAAAAGGTTCTCAAACGACGGGGCGCCTCAAAACGCCCTTAACGGTTGATCCAAATGCAAGCACAATGGTCTTAGTCGATTCCTCAGGTCCATATCTAACCTCCGCTTTGGAAAACTCACGCGTGCCTCATATCCTTGAGATCATAAAAGGTTCTCAAAGACCTTTAAGGGTTGCCTCAAACACCTTTAAGGCCTCAAAACACCTTTAAGGGTTGCTCCAATGGCAAAAATAATGGTCTCAGTCGATTTCCCGGGTCCATATCTAACCTCCGCATTGCAACCTCACGCGTGCCTCATATCCTTGAGACCATAAAAGGTTCTGAAAGGACGGGGCGCCTAAAAACACCCTTGAGGGTTGCTTTAATCGCAAAAATAATGGTCTCAGTCGATTTCTCGGATCCATATCTAACCTCCGCATTCGCAACCTCACGCGTGCTTTATATCCTTGAGACCATACAAGGTTATCAAAGGACGGGGCGCCTCAAAACGTCTTTAAGGGTTTCTCCAATTGCAAAAATAATGGTTTCAGTCGATTCCCCGGATCCATATCTAACCTCCGCATTGGAAACCTCACGCGTGCCTCATATCCTTGAAACCATACAATGTTCTCAAAGGACGAGGCGCCTCAAAACGCCCTTAACGGTTGCTCCAATTGCAAACACAATGGCCTCAGTCGATTCCTCAGATCCATATCTAACCTCCGCATTGGAAACCTCACGCGTGCCTCATATCCTTGAGACCATAAAAGGTTATCAAAGGACGGGGCGCCTCAAAATGCCTTTAAGGGTTGCTCCAATTGCAAAAATAATGGTATCAGTCGATTTCCCGGGTCCATATCTAACCTCTGCATTGGCAACCTCACTTCTGCCTTATATCCTTGAGACCATAACAGGTTCTCAAAGGACGGGGCGCCTCAAAACGCCCTTAACAGTTACTCCAATTGCAAAAACAAAAACATCAGTCGATTCCTCAGGTCCATATCTAACCTCCGCATTAGAAACCTCACGCGTGCCTCATATCCTTGAGACCATAAAAGGTTCTCAAAGGACGGGGCGCCTCAAGACGCCTTTAAGGGTTGCTCCAATTGCAAAAATAATGGTCTCAGTCGATTTCCCGGATCCATATCTAACCTCCGCATTGGCAACCTCACGCGTGCCTTATATCCTTGAGACCATAAAAGGTTCGCAAAGGACGGGGCGCCTCAAAACGCCCTTAACGGTTCTCCAATTAAAAAAAAATAATGGTCTCCGTCAATTCCCCGGGTCCATATCTAACCTCCGCATTGGCATCCTCACGCATGCCTTATATCCTTGAGACCATAAAAGGTCCTCAAAGGACGGGGCGCCTCAAAACGCCCTTAACGGTTGTTCCAATTGCAAACACAATGGTCTCAGTTGATTCCACAGGTCCATATCTAACCTCCGCATTGGCAACCTTACGCGTTCCTCATATCCTTGAGACCATAAAAGGTTATCAAAGGACGGGGCGCCTCAAAACGCCCATAACGGTTGCTCCAAATGCAAACACAATGGCCTCAGTCGATTCTTCAGGTCCATATCTAACCTGCGCATTGGAAACCTCACGCGTGCCTCATATCCTTGAGACCATAAAAGGTTATCAAAGGACGGGGCGCCTCAAAACGCCTTTAAGGGTAGCTCCAATGACAAAAATAATGGTCTCAGTCGATTTCCTGGGTCCATATCTAACCTCCGCATTGGCAAACTAACGCATGCCTTATATCCTTGAGACCATAAAAGGTTCTCAAAGGACGGGGCGCCTCAGAACGCCATAAACGGTTGCTCTAATTGCAAAAACAATGGTCTCAGTCAATTTCTCAGGTCCATATCTAACCTCCGCATTGAAAACCTCACGCGTGTCTCATATCCTTGAAACCATCAAATGTTCTCAAAGGACGGGGTGCCTTAAAACGCCCTTAGCAGTTGCTCCAATTGCAAAAATAATGGTATCAGTCGATTTCCCGGGTCCATATCTAACCTCTGCATTGGCAACCTCACGCGTGCCTTATATCATTGAGACCATAACAGGTTCTCAAAGGACGGGGCGCCTCAAAACGCCCTTAACAGTTACTCCAATTGCAAAAACAATAACATCAGTCGATTCCTCAGGTCCATATCTAACCTCTGCATTAGAAACCTCACGTGTGCTTCATATCCTTGAGACCATAAAAGGTTCTCAAAGGACGGGGCGCCTCAAAACGCCCTTAACAGTTGATCCAATTGCAAAAACAATGGTCTCAGTCGATTCCCGAAGTTCATATCTAACCTCCGCATTAGAAACCTCACGCGTGCCTCATATCATTGAGACCATAAAAGGTTCTCAAAGGACGGGGCGCCTCAAAACGCCTTTAAGAGTTTCTCCAATTGCAAAAATAATGATTTCAGTCGATTCCCCGGATCCATATCTAACCTCTGCATTGACGACCTCTCGCGTGCCTTATATCCTTGAGACCATAAAAGGTTCTCAAAGGACGGGGCGCCTCAAAACGCCCTTAACGGTTACTCCAATCGTAAAACTAATGGTCTCAGTCAATCCCTCGGATTCATATCTAACCTCTGCATCGGCAACCTTACGCGTGCCTTATATCCTTGAGACCATAAAAGGTTCTCAAAGAACGGGGTGCCTCAAAGCGCCCTTAACTGTTGCTCCAATTGCAAAAACAATGGTTTCAGTCGATTACTCAGGTCCATATCTAACCTCCGCATTGGAAACCTCACGCGTGCCTCATATCCTTGAAACATAAAATGTTCTCAAAGGACGGGGCGCCTCAAAACGCCCTTAAAGGTTGCTCCAATGGCACAAATAAGTATCTCAGTAGATTCCCCGGGTCCATATCTAACTTCCGCATTGGCAACCTCATGCGTGCCTAATATCCTTGAGACCATAAAAGGTTCTCAAAGGACGGGGCGCCTCAAAACGCCCTTAAGGGTTCCTCAGATCGCAAAAATAATGGTCTCAGTCGATTCCTCGGGTCCCTATCTAACTTCCGCATCGGCAACCTTACGCATGCCTTATATCCTTGAGACCATAAAAGGTTCTCAAAGAATGGGGCGCCTCAAAACGCCCTTAAGGGTTGCTCGAATTGCAAAAATAATGGTATCAGTCGATTCCCCGGGTCCATATCTAACCGCCGCATTGGCAACCTCACGCATGCCTTATATCCTTGAGACCATAAAAGGTTATCACAGGACGGGGCGCCTCAAAACGCCTTTAAGGGTTGCTCCAATTGCAAAAATAATGGTCTCAGTCGATTCCCCGGATCCATATATAATCTCCGCATTGGCAACATCACGCGTGTCTTATATCCTTGAGACCATAAAAAGTTATCAAAGGACGGGGCGCCTCAGAACGCCATAAACGGTTGCTCTTATTGCAAAAACAATGGTCTCAGTCGATTTCTCAGGTCCATATCTAACCTCCGCATTGGAAACCTCACGCGTGTCTCATATCCTTGAAACCATAAAATGTTCTCAAAGGACGGGGTGCCTTAAAACGCCCTTAACAGTTGCTCCAATTGCAAACAAAATGGTCTAAGTCCATTGCTCAGGTCCATATCTAACCTCCGCATTGGAAACCTCACGCGTGCCTCATATCCTTGATACCATAAAAGGTTCTCAAAGGACGAGGCTCCTCAAAACGCCTTTAAGGGATGCTCCAATTGCAAATATAATGGTATCAGTCGATTCCCCGGGTCCATATCTAACCGCCGCATTGACAACCTCACGTGTGCCTTATATCCTTGAGACCATAACAGGTTCTCAAATGACGGGGCGCCTCAAAACGCCATTAAGGGTTGCTCTAATCGAAAAAAATAATGCTCTCAGTCAATTCCTCGGGTCCATATTTAACCTCCGCATCGGCAACCTTACGCCTGCCTTATATCCTTGAGACCATAAAAGGTTCTCAAAGAACGGGGCGCCTCAAAACGCCCTTAAAGGTTGCTCCAATGGCACAAATAATGATCTCAGTAGATTCCCCGGGTCCATATCTAACCTACGCATTGCCAACCTCACGCGTGCTTCATATCTTTGAGACCATAAAAGGTTATCAAAGGACGGGGCGCATCAAAACGCCCTTATGGGTTGCTCCAATGGCAAAATAATGGTGCCCCGTCTTTTGAGAACCTTTAATGGTCTCAAGGATATGAGGCACGCGTGAGGTTGCCAATGCGGAGGTTAGATATGAACCCGGGGAATCTACTGAGATCATTATTTGTGCCATTGGAGCAACCTTTAAGCGCGTTGTGAGCCGCCCCGTCCTTTGAGAACATTTTATGGTTTCAAGGATATGAGCCACGTGTGAGGTTTTCAATGCGGAGGTTAGATATGGACCTGAGTAATCGACTGAGACCATTGTTTTTGCAATTGGAGCAACCGTTAAGGGCGTTTTGAGGCGCCCCGGTTTTTAGAACCTTTTATGGTCTCAAGGATATAAGGCACGTGTAAGGTTGCCGATGCGGAGGCGGAGGTTTTATGGACCCGAAGAATCGACTGAGACCATTATTTTTGCGATTAGAGCAACCCTGAAGGGCGTTTTGAGGCGCCCCGTCCTTTGAGAACCTTTTATTGTCTGAAGGATAAGAGGCACGCGTGAGGTTTTCAATGCGGAGGTTAGATATGGACCTGAGGATTCGACTGAGACCATTGTTTTTGCAATTAAAGCAACCGTTAAGGGCGTTTTGAGGCGCCCCGTCCTTTGCGAAGATTTTATGGTTTCAAGGATATGAGGCACGCGTGAGGTTTCCAATGCGGAGGTAGGATATGGACCTGAGTAATCGGCTGAGACCATTGTTTTGCAATTGGAGCAACCGTTAAGGGAGTTTTGAGGCGCCCCGTTCTTTGAGAACCTTTTATGATCTCAAGGATATAAGGCACGAGTAATGTTGCCGATGCGGAGGTTAAATATGGACAGGAGGAATCGTCTGAGACCATTATTTTTGTTATTAGAGCAACCCTGAAGGGCGTTTTGAGGCGCCCCATCCTTTGAGAACCTTTTATGGTCTCAAGGATATGAGGAACGCGTGAGGTTGCCAATGCGGAGGTTATATATGGACCCGGGGAATCTACTGAGATAATTATTTGTGCCTTTGGAGCAAACTTTAAGGGCGTTTTGAGGCGCCCCGTCCTTTGAGAACATTTTATGGTTTCAAGGATATGAGGCACGCGTGAGGTTTCTAATGCGGAGGTTAGATATGGACCTGAGGAATCGACTGAGACCATTGTTTTTGCAATTGGAGCAACCTTTAAGGGCATTTTGAGGCCCCCCGTCCTTTGAGAACATTTTATGGTCTCAAGGATATGAGCACGCGTGAGGTTGCCAATGCGGAGGTTAGATATGGACCCGGGGAATCGATTGAGACCATTATTTTTGCAATTGGAGCAACCCTTAAAGGCGTTTTAGGGCGCCGTCCTTTGAGAACCTTTTATGGTCTCAAGGATATGAGGAACGCGTGAGGTTTTCAATGCGGAGGTTAGATATGGACCTGAGAAATCGACTGAGACCATTGTTTTGCAATTGAAGCAACCGTTAAGGGCGTTTTGAGGCGCCCCGTCCTTTGAGAGCATTTTATGGTTTCAAGGATGTAAGGCGCGCGTGAGGTTGCCAATGCGGAGGTTAGATATGGACCCGGGGAATCGACGGAGACCATTATGTTTGCAATTGGAGCAACCCTTAAAGGCGTTTTGAGGCGCCCCGTCCTTTGAGAACCTTGTATGGTGTCAATGATATTAGTGAGGCGTGAGGTTTTCAATGCGGAGGTTAGATATGGACCTGAGGAATCGACTGAGACCATTGTTTTTGCAATTGGGGCAATTGTTAAGGGTGTTTTGAGGCGCCCCGTCCTTTGAGAACCTGTTATGATCTCAAGGATATAAGGCACGCGTGAGGTTGCCAATGCGAAGGTTAGATATGGACCCGGGGAATCGACTGATACCATTATTTTTGCAATTGGAGCAATCCTTAAGGGCATTTTGAGGCGCCCCGTCCTTTGACCTTGAAAATGAGCTTGAAGATGACCTTGAATGTCAAAATAAATGTTATTTTCGTGATCAGCGTGCCCCAATTGACTTGTAACCAGATTGTGAAGCGAATCGCAACTCAACGCCGAATTCTAATCCGAATCCGACGCTAACTTGACGGACATGAGGCATCCGGGATCCGGGAACTATTGGTTCAAATATCACCCGGTAGATGTCTCACCATAGCCAGTGGTGCGACGAAACGCTAGTTGATTGACGTCCCTGGGCCACGGTGGAATGGTGTACAGTGGAACCCGGCATTGTCAGTGCCGCCGCCGCCGCCGCCCGCGGGGTCTCAGCCGACCGCCTGGCTGCGCCGGGCTGTGCGCTCTGGCGGGAGGCCTTGCCTGCTGGCGGGAGATATGTTCGCTTCTGCTGAGCCATAGGAACCGTAGGAGCCCGTTTATTTCCTTCGTGTTTTAGCTGGGTGTGCATTGATCTGGGTATGATGATTTTAGTGAGTAAGTTTTCGGTACATATGGAGCTATCACTTCAGGGTGTTTAGCTGTTTTGCCACTTAACCCTATTTGTAACAGGCTCCTGGCTACCCCTATTTGTAACAGAGGGGGGGGGGCGGATTCCACCCCCCGGAGATCTCGAGATCTACCCGTCCGATTTTCAAAAAGGAAACGGTGTTTGGTTCCCCTCAAGACGATCTACATTTCTAAATAATAAAACAATCTAAATTTTAGATAGGGGGGCAACAGGGGGCAAAAACTGCAAATTTTAGTGGTATTTTTGATCCAACATAGATGTCATGTTTATCAACTGATTTGAACATAACTAATTGGAATCGATAGAGATTTAATTGGAAATTGATATATGACGGTGACGTTTGAAAATTCAAAAATCATAGGCGTGTGCAGG
Source organism: Chirona hameri (assembly GCA_036785665.1). Lineage (NCBI taxonomy): Eukaryota > Metazoa > Arthropoda > Thecostraca > Balanomorpha > Balanidae > Chirona > Chirona hameri. The sequence continues at coordinate 25,783 of JAXIVJ010009694.1, read as the reverse complement.
TCACTCAATATGGGGGTGAAGTAAATGCGTAATAAAATAATTTTTGATGTTGTTTTTTGATAAATGAAATGGTATGTGATTGTGACATTAGACAAAACAGTCATAAATCATATTTCTGCTATAGGCGGTACAGGCTAGTGAAAAAGGGAGGTGAAATTGGGAAAAAAATATTAACCGCAGACAAGTTGCTACCCAGCACTATAAATATGATACTGATCGTAGATAGTTCCTTTTTGCATGTTGTACTTCATCATAGGTGTGTCCAGGATCCAAAATGGGGCGGCGCAAGATCTTTTGATTAGTATATTATCCGCTATTATGATACTAACTAGTCAACAGTGACTATTTCACTTACAACTTCAATTAACATTGCTTACCCCCTTTTTACCCTACCTGGACTCGCCTATTATCTTATAATCGTTCGTAGAGTACCCTGTGGTGCGTGTTTCATCCGAAAACAGCAGTATGTTATGTCATTGTACGCCCATGCCTCTTAGTTTCCTAGCAAAAATATGACCTCCTTTCTTACATTCCTCTGCAAAAAAAGAAGACTTTATTCCCTTTTCTGGCCTCATATGTGCATATATCATTATAAGCTAACCGTCTATTGGGCCGTTATCGCGGGCATATCGTCATCACCATGCCAGTAACCCCTCTTTTTACGTGCCTGAACACGCCCCTGAAACTCTATATGTAATAAACTATGCAAATAATGGAAGCAGAAGCTATCTTTTACATCTTGATAGCTGTAATTGCCCCTTACATCGCTCTATTGGCTTCCCGCCAAGCATTGAATACTTCCTGGACCCCCCCCCCCCCCCCCCCCTCCCCTTTTTCAAGCCCCTGAAACCGCCTCTGCCATGCAATTTGTATGATATTTCATTAACATCAACTAATTTCCACTTGTTGCAATCACCGTAAGCCGATGTAACTCCTTCATACTTGAGACAGTTGGGAAAAACCGTGAATATCGCATTTCCGTATTATCGCCAAATGTCGCCACCGAACCCACCCAAAACTGTGCCCTGGAACCTCCTCTGTTCAGGTTAAGAACTCAAAATTTTGACTCCAAATGCGGTATTTAATTCTATGAAAAGTCCCAAAAGTTCATGGGCCTGCTCCTAGCCGTTCTGGATATATCTGCGAAAACATAAGGGGGGTGGAATCCGCCCCCCCCCCCCTGTTTCAAATAGGGTTAACCCGGCAGTCACTGGGGCATATTCTGTAACACGACTCACTGGGGGGGGGGGGGGGGGTTAGCCCCCCTGGTATCTTCAGAACCAATGATTGCAGCGGGACGCGCAAGGCGGCATTCGAAAGCGCTCAATGAGAGAAGCCTAACGCAAACTTTTAAAAAATCAAATTAAGGTCACATGTCAGGTCACGGTCAAGTCAAACGTCAAAATCGAGGTATTTGAGCTTATGGACAATACTTGCCATCCATGGCCTTCGATTACGCCTATAATCACCTAAAGTGATGTCAAATGTATGATACATATCCCACATGAGCTACAGTGAGATTGTTGGAAAAGAGCAAGGTCAAGGTCAGGTCACAAAAGGTTACTACACACAAAATATCTACGAAAGTCATGCAGCACATGGTTTATGGATGCTTTTACGCGTATAATTCGGTAGTAGAAGTCATTTTAACACCTGACTTCATTTACGTGAAGTTAGTGTCAAGTTCAGGTCAAGTTCAGGTCACTGAAGGTCAAAATTTGAAATTGATAAATCGAAATAAAAAGGCATGTTTCTATATCAGATTTATCTAAAGAAAACAGTCCTGGCATTTATTTGTCTGTATCCGGTCAATAAAATCCCAAAAACGCAATTTCAAAATCTGACGTCATGATTTACCCATACTTTATATGTCATAAAAGTAAAAAAGATGATATAATTTTGAAATTTGGTATGGTAGTTGCCCATATGTTGCTATCTGATATATATTCCGGTTTTTTCAATATCTTTGAAAAATTTGATTTTGTGAGCATTTTTTCAAAAAAGTTTTTTTTTGGGGGGGTCAAAACCCAAATGTTTCGAAATTTCGAGATAGCCGGTTTGTAGCCCTTGCAATGTTCTACCTTTTAGCGTTTTTTGATTGCATTTTGCTTCATATGCGGCATTTGTAGGGCCTGGCAAAATTTAGCCGATTTTGGTGTCAAAATCGTGTTTAGTGACGTCACTAAATTCACTATATCTATAAAAAAAATCTGACGATTTTTTTTCATTTGTTCTTATAATGTGTGAAAATGATGCCCAGATAGGTACTGAAAGTTTGGCGTCGATATCTGCATTAGTTATTGAGATATGCCTAATATTCCTAAGGGGGGGGGCTAAAAAAGCCCCCCCAGTGACTCGCGGGTTAAAGGGAATAGGTCACTTTGAAAGTTGTCTTGAAATTGTGCTATACGGGGTATTTCGAGCTGAAAAAAACGAATATGGCATTTGTTTGGACGATAGATGGATGTCCGTCGAAAAATGAGCATGTTTCTCTTTTCTCCGTCATGGCCATAACACAAATTGTGTGACAATTATGACGTCATGCATATAGTATAGCTTGGATATGGAAACTATTGCACACAATAACGACGGACTTTAGACATATATACGCAGGCTGCGTGTAACGTAAACAACCGTTGTGGGAACCCGAAACAAGTTTCGGGGAAATGAAACTTCTTTTAAAAGGGGCCACTAGTGCTGTGTCGAAATTACTTAACGTATGGAGGTAATTTTTTCCCAACCCATTTTTCGATCTGCTCTACAAATATGTTATCTCAGTTCAAAACTCCATGTTAAAGGTGAACTATTCCCTTTAATAAGCTGGAGTAGAGATCTTTGGACCTCGCTTAGATACGGTAAGTATATGTATGTACCTACAAACCAGTCAAGCGTTCTTATTGGATAGGGAACCAAGCTGGCGATTCTTCAACGCTCTTTTCCAATATGAAGGAGCACTTTGGTTTTTGTTTTGACCTCCGTTGACCTAGGATGACCTTGTAGGGGTCACTGAGCAGCAGTTGCATAGGGTCATCAAGAATGGGCTATACAAACATGATCCTGAAGTAATTGGTCTGATGTTATGCGTATTCTCTGAATGAGAGGCATTTTCATATCTTCATATTGACATATAATGGGGAGGTCACGGAATCGACGTGACCTTAGGTCACAGATGTACACAAATCTGCTATTTCAATCAATATGCGATGTGTAGGTACGTAACCCTCGCCCGTGCAGCGTCCGATCAGTGCGTGATCGTGCAAGGGGGGTACGACCCCCCCCCCCCCTTGCGTTTCGCCCCTAATTGGGCTAGAGCTTAGATTGAAAAACGAGCGTGTTGCTTGTCACGAGAGACAGCCATTGGTATCCGATTTTAAGGTCCTAGGTCATTATGTGACCTCTGAAGGCATGGCAATTACCCAAAATTCAACCAAATGGTGGATGCGTATCAAATTGAATTGAATCGAGCTAGAATCGCGAATGAGCATATAATTATGCTAAATGGATTCCAAATTTGAAATCAGCGTCACAAAATGTCATAGAAACTGCCAAATTCCAAAAAGGTCATGTCAGGTCATGTCAGGTCATTTGAGGTCAGTGACCTCGGTTGATCTTTAGGGGTTCATGACCCCAGTGGAACATAAAATTATGCAAAATGGATCCCATATTTGAAATCAGCGTCACAAAATGTCCTAGAAACTGCCAGAAGCCAAAAAAGTAATATGAGGTCATATCTAAGGTCAATATGAGGACCTTAGAGAGCCTAGAAGAAACCTTTCACGTACTGCCGGTACACTGATGACATATTTGTTGATATTGTTGACGAGGAACAACCTCAAATCTCCTCAAATCCGAACTTGAAGAGAAATCAATTTTCAAATTCACGGTCGAAATGTCAGTAAACTACCGAATTCCAGTTCCAGATGTAACAGTTGATGCTTCAAATAAAACAATCGTTACCTCGGTTTACAGGAAACGCAGTGATATTGGTAGATGTCTTGACGGCCTGAGCGAGAGCCCAGCTAAATACAAAGGAAGTGTAATTCGTGCATATATACACCGGGCACTGACACACTGTACAACCTGGGCCCTAGTACACCAGTAATTCAATAGTATCAGAAACATCCTAGTCAGCAAAAACTTCCGCCTAACTGAAATTGATAACCAGATAAAAAAAAACAGCTCCATAAACACTTTCGATCATCAACAGAGGGTGGTGGAGCAAAACCGACCGCTGGCATCAAACTCTACTACAGAAACAGAATGTTCACAGCCTAATAAGGCCGACGAAAAAACAGCTGTGACATTATATCCAGAAACTGTATCCCAGCTGACCCCCAGAACAGTATCAAGCTGATAGTCTATTATACAAGTCCAAGGACTTCAGACCTCATCATGAACAACAACTTATCCAAAGACAGCTTCCTTCTGAAAGCCAACAATGTAGTATATGAGTTCAAATGAACTGTCGGTGACTGCGCGGGCCGCTCAAACTCGACATACATAGGCTACACAGCTACATCACTATCGCGACGGTTAACTATGCACTTACAAGGCAGGCTTTACAGGCAGACGATGGCAGTGTTTATGGTTCTTCGTCCCTGTCGCAGTCCATGTTGTGTTTAAAACCAAGGTTCAAAGAAAGGGACCTAACATGGTCATCAGAAGTTTATTCAATGACAAGGTACCTTATGAATCGAAAATATATTGTATTGAATAAATTAAATACAATACGTGTGTACCTATAGGTACACATGATCAATGAGACAGATATATCAATGTACGTTTTGGAGTCTTTGGTAACCAACATGTTATTTCATTCGCTTTGGCATTCCTGGTAACAGAGCGGAAAGATCAGTTTCAATTTGCAGTGTTTTATGCCGGGTTCTGAACTCATAAACCTATATATTCAAAAGCTTCTGACTATTTTGTTTTTGTTTTTAAATGACAGCCAATGCTCTGCCCAAATGCGTTCAAAGTTTGCAAAGCGATGTAGTTTTTGGATAACTACTTCATCCATTACTTCAAGTACATGAGTATCTTCATCCGCATCCGTCTCGGCCAGCCGTCCACAAAACGACTACCCCGCATAACGAGCCGGACGGTCACCGAACCCAGCGCTATCCGTCCTCCTGGTACAGATATGGGCACCTCGGGTTGGTCAGCACGCAGAACAGTGTGCTGAGCGTATGAAGAAGATATAAAAACACGCCAGTGACGTTGCCTTGTATCGCATTACTGACCTAAATATCTAGCAAATACCCTAACCCCCATTAGGTCATTACCACTGAGCCAGTGTCTCCCGAAAGCAAAAAGCCAGTTCAGTGGCAGCCGGGAGGCGCCAACGAGTTCTGATATTCACATTATATTAATAATAATTAAAATTGCAGACTATTGCTATCATGGATGGACGTAAAATTTGCAAACGATAGTGCGACCCTACATCCCACTAAACTGCCAAATTTCGCGGTTGTGACTGCACGGTGCGCGGAGTCAACGAGGCGACATCAGAACGGACAGCTGACAGGTGGCTGCCACTTCTCGTCATTAGTATGAAATAGCTCTCTATGTAACAAGAATAACTAGGTTATATAGCAACTTGGGAGGCGAATCCCAAACAGCTTGTGGTAACATGTTTTCATAAATATAAAAACAGCAGAAAAAAACTATAAAGAGCTTACATGTGTGGTGATTTAATTGTTGAAAATGACTGTCATCATTGCCAGTCAGTGCCTATCGAATAATGCTACATATAGTTGTTTAACATTCTACCGTGCATATTTCCGATAATTTTGTTTTTGACCGGTTACAAATTAAAATAGAATAAATAAAGCTGGTACATACAAGAAAAAAATGCGTTCCTAATGATACATTATTAAAGGGACATTGCCACCTTTCTGAAAGTTGTCAAATATACGCCGGTTGTACCCGAAAATATGAAGTAAGTGCTGCTGAAAACGATGGTGATATTTTTTTTCTCGAGAACTTCACTCAATTTATAATAATTAAGTTTTTTAAAATTTGGGTTGATGACGTCATTATTGAGCTAAATAGAGCTATAGATAAATCCTTTACGCTGCCAAAGTTTGGCACAATTTTTGTCAGACAATTCTGGCGATTCAAATACAAGCAGGTACCAGGTAAACTGTGTCGCACGCACTTGAACACCGAAGTCTTGTCACTGAAATCTCCACATACCACACATCGAATTCTTGGCATCGTTTGAAAATTGCATTAGAGTTTCACTTTATAGAAGTCTAGTTATCCTGATATAACCCACGGTAAATATCATACACCCAGCGATCGAGAAACGAAACGCGTAAATATCTTCAAGGTTTACCTTAAAACAAGTCGACTATCATCACCATTGGGTAAAGAGAGACGACGTCATCGGCTTTAAACCCCTATTCAAATACACGAGTGGTTTATTTGTTACAATTGTCAAGACCAAGCTCGAATTTCTTTTCGAATAGACCTATGTGGTTGTGTTAACTGCTACCCTACTTAATTTCAAAGCAAATCCAACAACATGGCTATCTCAACTCAAAACTAATGTTAAGGTGGGAATGTCCCTTTAAGTAGAAGCTTAAGTAGAAGCCTTCACATTTTCGCGGACCGATGGTTCATCCGGCACTTCATCCCCCCCCCCCTCACACTCAAAAATCCGTGGCGACGCTAGTGACATTCCCCCAGAGAAGATGACCCCAGCCATCAGGATGAAGCTGGAACAGACAGTACTGGAGAGATCATCAGCTGTGGCCTGTGGATTTTGTTTACCCGTGAAGCCTTTTTCACCGGCTGTTTTTGAATTGATCAAAAGAGAAACACTCTGATATGTGGCTGACGGAAAGAACGATGCACTGTTCGGCCTGCACGACAGTGAGCTAAAGGCTGATATTGGAGTTTTACTTTTCTCTGTGTATGACCTCTTCCCAGTGGTGCAGCTCCACTGCAGTGAAGCTGTATGTATTGGTGCACTGATACGAAGTAGAGGATGTGTACAAGACTTAGTGAAAAGTGTGATCGCCAGAGGGAAGTCCATGAAGATAAAGGTCTATATTTGTGTTCAAGACAAGGACAAGGAAACTTTGGTACATTTAATATGTGTTATTTCATTGGAAGTATTTATTTATTTATCTATTGATCACCAACAGGTCAATAAACCCACTAATAGGTGAAGTCAGGAAACAAGACAAACCAAATACACACGAAAATATACAATACTAAAATACTAAAATCACATGACAACCAATCATCAATCTTCAAAATCAGACCGGATTGTCTCTTACATATTTTATCACACTTGCTCTGAAGCTAGCAAACGTTGCGTGGAACGGATCAGCAGCTTGGAATATTTTCCCATGTGCATTGAATCCCAATGAGTCAGAATAGCCCTCGCTTAGTGGTCTCCTTGTTAGCCTTGTAAGCGGACGGAACATGAATCAGTTGCGATCGGCCCGGTTCAACGCCATGGTACGTGGAGTGGGAAGCAGCCGAGCAGAAAGGCGGAGTGGCGGAGTCGGATCGGAATAGGATCAAGTATAGGAACATGAACTGCTCCACTGCCTAAATAGATCTCTTAACCCTCGCCCTACGGGGGGGCCTGACAGCCCCCCCCCCCCACCCTGAGGTTTTGGCCGGGATAGCCGACTGGTAAGACCGACACGCTCTTGTTCAGAGGGTTCTGTTCGGAGGGTCTGCCACGCCCTGTGACTGGGACTTTGTAACACGTCTTGGGACTTTGGCCCCAAATCAGCATTGTTTGTCATTCTGAACCCGCCTGTAAAGTTACCCACATTGCTACCACAAACGACGTACCGTGGCCCACGCAAAAGTCCACTACCGTAGTCACTGCGGCCACTGTGGGCCGTCAGTCGTCACGGTATTTCCACAACAGTTGGCCTGCGCCAGAACCGGGTGTCCCGCGTCACCAGTAAATATTTATACCACTGCGGCGGGGAGCGGGGGCAGACAGGCTGGCTGACCGCCCGTGCCAGGCCTGACACCACAGAGGAGGCGCACTAACCGCCGTCAACATGGCACAGCTCTGCCGCGCCCTGCTGATCGCCCTCCTGCTGGTCATCGCTGGTGAGTTGGAGTGCCAATAATACCCCAGGGTGCAGTAGTGTGTGTTTGTTTACGTGTTACGTTTATACGTGTTTCTTTTGTGGTTTGCCACACCGCACAGTGGTGAATTTTCTGATTTGGCGCGCATAAATTCATGGGGTCGCTTACGGCACCCAAAACATACCCTGGGGTACTTTTGGGTACTGAAAACGATTTTATTGTTAAAAAATTCCCATAAGCAATAATAATTTTGAAAACTCGTGGCATTTTATGTTTTTTGGATCATAAGCCATATGAACCTGAAATCTTCCCTTCCGCATAAACTCACCGCGGTCGCTTAGGACAACCAATACGTACCCTGGTATATTTTTTTTAGCGCGTTTCGCATTAAAAGTTACATCAAATTACAATTACAATTATAATTACGCATTACAATTACAATTACAATTACAAAAACAAATACATTTTGCGTCAGAGCATTACATCACTGCAATGCTGCAATGGTAGAAATCATGGTGGCAGGTACAAAGCAATGCATTGCTTTGGTGCCAAATACGGCACTAACAGCATCACCATGTATGCAACTATATTTTTTTTTAAATTGCCATGTTTGAGCGTCTATAACGAGCAAGATTGCGCAAGGTTGCAAGAGCAACGCATTGTGTCCGAAGTAACTCGAGGTGCTTTTGACGACTATATAGGTTTCATCTCTGCCTAGCGTTATCTTCATTGTTGATTTTCTACTTCAAAATGCCAAAAATCCAACGAAATGTATGTGTGATATAAGAAGTCGACAAAACCGGACCTTCGTAATCCGGGAAGTTATTAGCCCTGAAATAGATTCAATGAAGTCTCTGCTCCTCGGTGCTAGACAACTTATTTGAGCTGACGGGTTCTGATTGTCCCGTATTTTTAATGTTTTATAACATCACACATTCTGCCAGCTCACTGGCTCTGCGCGGAAGACGCCACTTTGACCGCAAGTTAATAGGCTTTCATAAGGCTTTCAAATTGATAAACATGGTGGCTTTTGAAAAAGACAGACAATTTCCAATCGGTATTGGTGATAAAAAATTGAGATTCCGAAAAGCATGCCTCCGGACTTTATAGGGGCTAAATGGGAAATTTCCACACTGTGCACCGGTACGGTGTTAGGCGGGTTGGTGCACCACACATAACGCTAAGGCTGGATTCTGGCTCGTTGACTGACGTAAGTGAGTTGTGAGTTTGGGTTGGTGTCTCGCAGATATACTGCCAGTCATGGCGTAACACCGACACTTGGAGATGAGTTTGCGTATAACGAAGTGTAATTATAACTCTTTAGATTGCTCCTCGGCGGGCTGGGAAGGGTTACAAGGAGTTGGTCACTTGGCAAGTTTTCCTGCAGTTTTGCAGTAAGGGGTGTCTTGAGCTGAAAAACGAATACGACATTCGTATTGACGACCGATGGACACGCAGACAGATTGAACTAGTTTCTCTGTGTACGGCGCATGACGTAATGGGATGCATACGTCAATGCATGACGTCATGTAAGTGGAAGCTCACGGCTGGCACTGATAGGAGTCACTGGCGAGGGTGTGCCGCGGCTCGCGCGGACGACTGAGTTGAGTACTCGGTTATTAGGGAGGTGGCAAGTGGTAATTGAGACCGGTGTCAGAGAGAGTTAATCGGTCACAGGCGTGGCGTCCTTCCACCGCTCGACCTTTTCTGATGCCAGGACCTCAAAATTCCCATCTTCTTTTCGGTGCCAAAACTATCGAGCGTAGCGAACACATTCTTTCACCACAAAAAGTAAATAAAAGTAAAAAAGTAAATTAAAAAAGTAAAGTAAATTGTCATCATTTTCACCATTTTGAAGTTAATTAGGATTTTGTATTCCAATTCAGCTTTCTCTGCTTGTCTTAGAATTGTATTTGAATATAACGACGCAATAGATGTTGCCATTACTAACTTTACAAAGTAAAGGAAAAAAATATTGTGAGAACTCGCTGCTGTGCAAATCAATAAATATTGTTTAAGCGATACCAAAGCGCCAGAGAAGACACTTTCAACTAAAGTCAAAAACAATATAGGGAAGGACTGGATATGGCTGTTGCATGGCAATAATTGGTTTAAAATGACGATTTGTTCCCCCTTCCCTGTCGTTCCCCTCCCCCACCAACACACATGTCTGGAAACGGCATACGGTTTGGGACCCTAATTTTCGGCGATAACCTTTGAAGGGACCAACTGGCAGAACGAATTTCTCGCAATGGACGTTTCAGACCCTGCGCCAATTTGTATTAGTAAGGTTGGTTAATGTTAAATGTAAATTTGTGGCCCTTTCCATTCACTCGTAATATTGAATATAATTCGAGCTCTGATGGAGGCTAAAGCTCTGCTCTGTAGCCTGCAGTCCCGCTTTTGACTATGCCCACCACTCGCAACTGACCGGTCACGGGTCGGACAGCGCCGATGCAAAGGTCAGCTGGGGCGGAGCTAACCCCTGACGTCAGAGCAAAGTTCCGTCCTTTCACAATAGCCTCTACCCACTGATTAAACTCCTTGCGCAAGTTTTAACATTACGAAGGAATGGAAAGTACCCAAAATTTTCGTTTCACATTAACCAACCATAATAATAACCTGAATCATAGAAATTGACGCGGGTATCGAACGACTATTGCGAGAAAGTCGTTTAATCCAGTGCCGTCGTTGTCGCCGAAAATGTATGGTCTCGAGCGATCTGCCGATCACAGGAGGTCAGTGGGGCAGCGTCCCGCCGTTCTCAGAGGCCTCTTCGCTGCAGGGGCCGGGCTGGCGGTCGCCGTACGGTGCAGAGACGGCTGGGGGGACGCCGGCCTCTGCACTCCTCTGCGCTCCTGCACCGCCATGTTTAATCTTGCCCAAGAAAGGAACCTTAGCAAGGACGTGATCACCAAGATCAAGAGGAGCATCTGTTCGTCGAAGGTAACAGTCATCCAGCCCTGTCGTTATTGAAACATCTGTTAACCCGAGAGGCGCTGTTTTTTTCCTCCCCCATTGTTTTTTTGTTCAGGCAATATCACATATATCACACGAACACACGAACATGTAGCGATAACGACTTGAAACGCTAAAAGGCTTCAAAGAAATATCTAGGCCAGATTTAGGTAAAATTTGGTGTAAATCTCATGTCAGGTCAGGTCACAGTTGCGTTACTCAGCCAACTATACGAGCGTCTCGAAGGTGGTCGGGAGGCCCAGCGACTGCCAGGTTAAAGGGAGTGTGCCCACTGTTTTGGAATGTCAAACATATTTTGCATGCGGTAAGTAGCTATTGGTTTGATTGTTGGATACGATGAAATTCACATCTGGAACCCCTTTAGTTGAATTTTCATTTATATTATTTTTTGCTTATTATTATTTTTCGATATCTATAAAACAATCACCACTATAGTGATGTTATGCAAAACGGTACACATAAGACAATTAAATTACGGTCACATCATGCAAGATAGAGGGAAAAGTTTTGCACAGCATGTTCTTGCCACTGTGAACATTATTATGTGCCAGTTTCGTAGCTCTAAATTGGTATCTTCGTTGAACAATAGCCATCAAGCGTTGCGATCAGGGGGACAGATGGTACTGTGCGACTGCTGCTATCAGCGCGCACGAGCTGTTTTGTCGAATTGCTATTGGCCGGCGCTAACCATATGCTAGCAGTGTAATCGGTAGTTACAGTGTTGTTACTAGCGGAAGCCCTCTGGAGTCTACCCGATAACTTTTTGCTCGCAGCAAGTTCCTGGAGTCTTTGGAATATCTCAGCAACTAGGGTGAATCTGGATAAATTATGTCATGGTTCAATTCAGAAAATGATGTTATTATATAGACCAGTGTCAATAACCCCAACTAAGCGATGTGGTAGACACACCCCCTTTAACCCGCGCTTGACTGGGTCCCAGCAGAACGTCATTGACCACGGGGGGGGGCAATATTGCCCCCTCGTTATCTCCGGAACCAATGATCGCAGTGACGCGTAAAATGTGGAATTCGAAAGCTCCCAATCAGACGCATCTAAAGCATACTCGAAATTTTCGAATTGAGGTCACATATCAGGTCAAGGTTGGGTCAAAGTTCAAAATGGAGGCATTTGAATTGATGGACCATACTTTCCATCCAAAGCCTCTGATTACGACCATGACCACCCAAAGTCCTCCCAAAGGAATAATACACATCCCGCAAGAGCTAAAATGAGATTGTTGGCAAAGGTCAAGGTCAAGGTCAGGTCTCAAAATGTCACTTTTCGCAGGCAAATTCCTAAAGTCATGCAATACATGTTGTATGGGATATTTTACGCGTATAATTTGATAGTGATGGTCATTTTACCATCTGACTTCATTTAAGTGAAGTTGGTGTCAAGCTTAGGACAATTTCAGGTCACATATGGTCAAAATTTGAAATGGATAAATCTAAATACAAAAGGCATGTTTCTAGACCAGTTTTGTCTCCGAAATACATTGATTTGTCTGTATCTGATCAATAAAAGCCAAAAAACGCAATTTCACAATATGACGTCATGAGATAATCATACTTGGGAGGCATAAGTCAGTAAAAAAAAACATTGCTTTGGAATTTGGTTTTAGTATTTTGCTTATTTAGTTCTCTAACATATATTTCGTTTTTTTTACATCTTTGATTTTTTTTATTTCGTTGCCATTTTGTTCCCAGAAAGCAAAAATCGATTTATTGATTTGTTTTGGGTAAAAAAAAACAATATGTTAAAAAATCTGAAATATCCAATTTTTAGGCCTTGCAATTTGCTATTTTTTGACGTTTTTGTATTGCATTTTGCTCAAAAAGTGGCATTTGTTCGGCCTATTAACGTGTAGCTGATTTTATCGTAAAAATCGTGTGTAGTAACATCACTCAATTTGCTATATCTCAAAAATTGCTCTACGAAATTTTTGAATTTTTCACCGAAGATGTAAAATTGATGTGGGGGAAGGTACACAAAGTGTCGCGTTGATAGCTTTATTGTGTTTTGAGTTATCGCGAAAATTCGTTAGGGGGGGGGGCAATATCCCCCCCCCCCCCCCGTCAAGCGCGGGCTAAAATAGTGACGGTGGCAGTGATACTGACTGACAGTACGTAGAATGTTTATCACATGTGCCATATTGTGAATAATTTGTCGAATAACTGTAAAAATCGGTGCATGATGGGGAGGGGTTGGAGGGGAGTGACTAAAGAGAATGGCGTGAGGCGACGTGAGGTTTATGTTGTTTGTTTACATGGTCATTGTTGAGCTACATAACCCGCGCCCGGTTGGGCGTTTGAGACAAGTTCTCCCTGGTGTGGGTAATGACCCCTCCCCGCTAACTAGAAAACTTTTAAAAACAAACTAATTTGGAAAGGTGAGAAAAGCGTTCACAGGTTCCGAGCAAAATGAATCGATGACGATATTTTACAACTTAAACGGTTTTGTGTGCAAATTTTCAGTCGCACTGACCGAGTAGTCGCAAAAAATAAGCTTCTGAATACCATGGCATGGCTACGGTCGGGCCGCTAATGAGTATATTTGTTCCCCTAAGTTGACGGGAGAGCACTTCGCTCGGTAACCATGCCACATGTCTTTGCTCACAGCATATTTTGTTTATAATTTTAACGGTGTCGAAATAAGAGTTGTGTTATTGGTAAAAGTGTGGGTTTTAATTTCCATTTGCATTTTGCCAGTAAAACTTTGTATCTGTACACAGAAGGGCTCTGGGGTGAGTATCTGCTGTAAGACTCCAACCAGTACTACCACCACGACAACCACGACGACCACCACCACCACCCGGGCGCCGCTGGACCTCTCCCAGTTCGACCCGAACACGCCTGAGGGCAACCCAAAGCGACTGCTGCTGCCGCACTGGCCCGACTGCGGTAACATTCTCTCCGAGAGGATCGTCGGCGGAAAGGAGGCGGATCTGGGAGAGTTTCCCTGGCTGGCGCTGCTCGGGTTCAAAGGTAAGAGGAACGTCTCGTGATCGGTGGTGGGCAGGTCAGCCACAGCGGCCTTGGCCGGTCGTGGCGCATGCGCAGTCGAAATGTGGTTTTCGGTGTGGCGCGGCGTAGTCATTTGTTGAACCATTGACGGGGGGCCGGGTAACCATTGACGGGGGGCCGGGCTCAGTTGGTAGAGCGTTGGACTCGGAATCCAAGGGTTCCGGGTTCGAGTCTGGCTACTGGCGCAGGTCATTCGGTTCCACGCTTGGGAAGGGGGTGGTGTCCCTCCCCATATAGCCATATTCCCCTCGCGGCGGCATATGGCTATAGGCCGGACTACGGGGTGGGCGAGAACCACCCCTCCCCCTCCCCCTAAGCAAAAATCATTAACGCGAACAATCTCTACTCGCCAGGCATCCGTCAGCGTTGCGTTGTGACCAGATGGGTGTGTGTCATGGGTGATTTGACAAGCTGACGATCCAAAACTAAGCATCAATTTTAAATTCGTTATGTTAAGTTCTTGCTTACAAACTAACGTAAAGGCCAATAGAAAACCCACTTAAAAATGGTGTATCTTTTTGGAATTTCGTCTTAGCTTTTAAGATTACCTGCAAGAAATTCGATTTTATATACATATGTGGAAATATATGTATTTCCTGACCGTCATACCGTTGACCGTTCTTGCGTTCAAGTCTTCATAAATAAACATTTATTCCACCTCAGAATAACAATGATCTGCCTTCTGTTGCGTTATCAGAAGAGGATACCTACGATTACTATGCCAATTACTACGATGACCCGACGAGCACGGCGGCCGAGGAGGCCACCGAGCCCGAAGCCAAGTTCAACTGCGGTGGAACACTGATAAACAATCGCTACGTGGTCACGGCCGCTCACTGCATACCGAAACCGGGACAAGGCGAAATGTGAGTACCATGTGTGACATGTGACCTCTGTGGGGACAGGGTGAAATGTGAGTTCCTGTCACCCCGGAGGTGACAGGGTGAAATGTGAGTTCCTGTCACCCCGAAGGTGACAGGGTGAAATGTGAGTACCATGTGTGACCTGTGACCCCGGAGGTGACAGGGTGAAATGTGAGTTCCTGTCACCACGAAGGTGACAGGGTGGAATGTGAGTACCATGTGAGTTTCTATCACCCCAGAGGTGACAGGGTGACATGTGAGTACCATGTGTGACCTCTGTGACCTCGGAGGGGACAGGGTGAAATGTCAGTACCATGTGTGACCTCTGTGACCTCGGAGGTGACAGGGCGAAATGTGAGTACCATGTTTGACCTGTGACCCCGGAGGTGACAGGGTGAAATGTGAGTACCATGTGTGACCTCCGTGACCTCGGAGGTGACAGAGTGAAATGTGAGTACCATGTGTGACCTGTGACCCCGGATGTGACAGGGTGAAATGTGAGTTCCTGTCACCCCGGAGGTGACAGGGTGGAATGTGAGTTCCATGTGTGACCTGTCACCCCGGAGGTGACAGGGTGAAATGTGAGTTCCATGTGTGACCTGTGACCCCGGTGGTGACAGGGAGAAATGTGAGTACCATGTGTATCATGTGACCATGTGACTC
Source organism: Chirona hameri (assembly GCA_036785665.1). NCBI lineage: Eukaryota > Metazoa > Arthropoda > Thecostraca > Balanomorpha > Balanidae > Chirona > Chirona hameri. The sequence goes on along the minus strand of JAXIVJ010009694.1, from coordinate 10,191 downwards.
CGGAGAGGACAGGGTGAAATGTGAGTTCCATGTGTGACCTGTGACCCCGGATGTGACAGGGTGAAATGTGAGTTCCATGTGTGACCTGTGACCCCGGAGGTGACAGGGTAAAATGTGAGTACCATGTGTGACCTGCGACCCCAGAGGTGACAAGCTGGAATGTGAGTACCGTGTGTGACCTGTGACCCCGGAGGTGACAGGGTGGAATGTGAGTTACATGTGTGACCTGTCACCCCGGAGGTGACAGGGTGAAATGTGAGTTCCATGTGTATCATGTGACCCCGAAGGTGACAGGGTGAAATGTGAGTACCATGTGTATCATGTGACCATGTGACTCCGGAGGGGACAGGGAGAAATGTGAGTACCATGTGTGACCTGTGACCTCGGAGGGGACAGGGTAAAATGTGAGTACCATGTGTGACCTGTGACCCCGGAGGTGACAGGGTGAAATGTGAGTACCATGTGTGACCTGTGACCCCGGAGGGGACAGGGTGAAATGTGAGTACCATGTGTGACCTGTGACCTCGGAGGGGACAGGGCTAAATGTGAGTACCATGTGTGACCTGTGACCTCGGAGAGGACAGGGCGAAATGTGAGTTCCTGTCACCCCGAAGGTGGCAGGGAGAAATGTGAGCACCATGTGTGACCTGTGATCCCGGAGGTGACAGGGTGAAATGTGAGTACCATGTGTGACCTGTGACCCCGGAGGTGACAGAGTGGAATATGAGTACCATGTGTGACCTGTGACCCCGGAAGGGACAGGGTGAAATGTGAGTATCATGTGTGACCTGTAACCTCGGAGGGGAGAGGGTGAAATGTGAGTTCCTGTGATCCCGGAGGTGACAGTGAAAAATGTGAGTACCATGTGTGACCTTTGACCCCGGAAGGGACAAGGTGACATGTGAGTACCATGTGTATCATGTGACCATGTGACTCCGGAGAGGACAGGGAGAAATGTGAGTACTATGTGTGACCTGTGACCTCGGAGGGGACAGGGTAAAATGTGAGTACCATGTGTGATCTTTGACAGCGTAGGGGACAGAGTGGTATGTGAGTGGGTCGTCCGACAATTTTTCTCTCATAATAGCTGAATTTTGGTGCGCTAGTGTGTGCTGAGTCCGAAAATGTTTTGTTTTCCACCTTGGCAAAAACTGAAGGCAAGTTGTCAATTTTGTTAAGACAATTAGGCACATCATTGTAAATAAATTTACAGACATACTTCATATGGTAATTACCGGATTCCCCATATACGATTTGGTCTAACTCTTCATTCTTGAAGTGTTTGGTCAAGAAAACACGCACAAATTCAGCTATATGTGACCTCCCGGCTACCAACATAACTAGCGCCATCTATTAAGTGGAATCATAACTACACGCTTAATTCGTGGTTCTTTCGCTTAAAGGGATTATACGGGTTTCCGTCCTGAAAGTAAATGCACTCTTTTGCAGTTGTATGAGCTTTAAACATGTTTAAGACATATAACAGGGACCTCAATGCTCATTTAGTCCATTATTTCAGAAATTATCAGCGTTAAAACTTGAGCGTTTTTCGAGACTAGTATCAGATAACGAGTACTTGATCGGCACTACTGTCCACCACTTTTATCCTAAGATCAATTTTAGAGTTTTGAATTATCTGCAAGTCCTACACTGGATCACAAAATTATTATGCAATTCAAAACTGACGGGACTTTGTATTACTACACACTGTTCGTTGAGGTTTTGTATTTTTGTGGTTTTCTTTTCTCTGGCCTTTGGCGCTGAGAATTTGGTGGTGGCGTATTAATTGTTTGGCATGAAAATTCATGAAAAATATATAATTTTATGGGGAAACTAGGTAACTGCTGCTGTCGTTGGAACAAAACAAGTTTATTTTCTTTCACATATTGCTTATTTTACCGGAAATATGCCATACGTGAGGTGTTTTTATTAGCATAAAAGAGATTACTGGCTCTGCCTCAGCCGGTCCTGCAAAAAAATACGCGGTGGCATCACCACGCACTTTGGAATGTCCTTATGTGCAGAAGAGGTCATTTCCAGAAAAATGTGGCTTCCGTGGGACTTCTACCACCTTTATAAGTACGTTTTACTATGTAACTCAATTATTCTGAAAAAAACGTATAATCCCTTTAAAGGGAATGCTTCACCTTTAACATAGGGTTTTGAATTCGCGGCGCTGGGGGGGGGGGGGGGGTTTACCTTCCTCCCGGATTTTCTCAATTACTTGAAATCTATGACAGATATCGAAGTGAAACTTTCGGTACCTTATGCTGCATCAATTCTACCTACGTCTTCTGTAAAAACTGTGCCAAAAACGGCGGTGCTGCGCGCCGCCGTTTTTTGGCTATCCTCGAAAACCTTAGGGGGGCGTCTCAACGCCCCCCCCCCCCCCCCCCTCCGGCACGGCGCGGGTTAAGTGACTTTTCGACTGCAAAAAAAAAATTACCATCGGTTTCAGCAGCACTTACTTCATATTTTCTACTACAACCTACATATATTTGACAACTTTCAGAAAGGGGAAACATTCCCTTTAACCTTATTTGTAACAGGGGGGCGGATTCCGGCACCCCCCCCCCCCCCCCCCTCATGTTTTTCGCAGATATCTCCAGAACGGCTGGGAGCAGGCCCATGAAATTTTGGGACTTTTCATAGATTTAAATACCGCATTTGGAGTCAAAATTTTGAGTTCTTACCCTTAACAGAGGCGGTTCCAGGGCACAGTTTTGGGTGGGTTCGGAGGCGACATTTGGCGATAATACGGAAATGCGATCTTCACGGTTTCTTCCTAACTGCCTCAAGTATGAAGGAGTTACATCGGTTTACGGTGATTGCAACAAGTGCAAATTAGTTGATGTTAATGAAATATCATAAAAATTGCATGGCAGAGGCGGTTTCAGGGGCTTGAAAAGGGGGGGGGGGTTCAAGGAAGCATTCAATGCTTGGCGGGAAGCCAATAGAGCAATGTAAAGGGCATTTATAGCTATCAAGATGTAAAAGATAGCTTCTGCTTCCATTATTTGCATAATTTATTACATATAGAGTTTCAGGGGCGTGTTCAGTCACATGAAAAGGGGGGTGACTGGCATAGTGATGACGATATGCCAGCGATAACGGCGCAATAGACGTTTAGCTTATCATTATATATGCACATATGAGGCCAGAAAAGGGAATAAAGTCATTTTTTGCAGAAGCGCGCTCAGGAATGGAAGAAAAGGGGTCATATTATTGCAAGGAAACTAAGCGGCATGGGCGTACAATGACATAACATACTGCAGTTTTCGGATGAAACACGCACCACAGGCTACTCTACAAACAATTATAAGATAATAGGCGAGTCCACGTAGGGTAAAAAGGGGGGTAAGCAATGTTAATTGAAGTTGTAAGTGAAATAGTCACTGTTGACTAGTTAGTATCATAAAAGCGGATAATATACTTATCAAAAGGTCTTGCGCCGCCCCAGTTTGGATCCTAGATACGCCTATGATGAAATACAACATGCAAAAAGGAACTATCTACGATCAGTAACATATTTATAGTGCTGGGTAGCAACTTGTCTGCGGTTAATATTTTTTTACCAATTTGACCTCTCTTTTCACTAACCTGGTACCGCCTATGGCAAAAAATATGATTTATAACTGTTTTGTCTAATGTCACAATCACATACCATTTCATTTATCAAAAAAACAACATCAAAAAATGATTTTATTACGCATTTACTTCACCCCCATATTTAGTGACCTGCACACGCCTATGATTTTTGAATTTGCAAACGTCACCGTCATATATCAATTTCCAATTCAATCGCCATCGTTCCTATTAGTTGTGTTAAAATCGGTCGATAAACATGAAATCTATGTTGGATCAAAAATACCACTAAAATTTGTAGTTTTTGCCCCCCTGTTGCCCCCCTATCCAAAAAAAAATATTTTTATTATTTAGACATATAGATCGTATTGAGGGGAACCAAACACCGTTTGATTTTTGAAAATCTGACGGGTAGATCTCGAGATCTCCGGGGGGGGCGGAATCCCCCCCCCCCCTGTTACAAATAGGGGTAGTCAGGAGCCTGTTACAAATAGGGTTAAAGGAAATAATTCACCTTGGAAATGTTCTACCAAACACGATTTGATTATATTTTTTAATACAATTTATTTGTATATTGTCAAAAATAGCCTTATATCGCGCCGATTCAGGACATAAGGTGGTCAATTTGTATTGTTTATAAAAACTATATACATACTCTTTGAGTCAGAGCCCTGACGTCACGCGAATGTAAAAATTGGTTCAGCCAATCAGTTTCGAAAGTAGTCGCGTAAGGATAGACTCGCATTGGAGATGTGCCAACCGGCGGCCGGCGTTCGCTTGCTAGCACCAGCTGCAAGCTGATTGGCTGATGGTATAGCCTCTCCCAGGCTAAAACCAGTACAACATTCTTTCGCCAGCACCGCATTCCTTCGCCAAGAAATCAAATATATTCGGCTGGAAATTCTTTTCAGTCAAGAAAACTTACAGATAGGGGTTTCCCAACACGGGCTACAAAACTGCTATCTCAGTTTAAAACTAATGTTGAAGGTGAACTATTTCCTTTAAAGGGAATGTTTCACTTTTGTATTAGTTTTGAACTGAGAGAGCCATTATCTTTGGCCGTTATTGAAATGTTGAATATACTAAGGTCATTTTCCCCAAAACTTAGCCGTTTTTAAGCAATTCAATTTATAGTTTGCAAAATGGGGTCTAGGCTAGTGCCGCCGCTGATTGGCTGACAGTGACCTTTTCAGCCAATCTCACCTTATCAGCCAATCAGCGTCGGTCTATAGCTTAATAATGACGTCATCATCCCAAATAAAATAAAAAATGTATAAAGTTAAATGACTTTCGAGAGAAAATTATCACCATCATTTTCAGCAGCTCTTGCTTCATATTTTCGACTACAACCAGCGTATATTTGACAACTTTCAGAAAGGTGAAACATTCCCTTTAAAGGAAATGGTTCATCTTCAACATGGGATTTTGAACTGAAATAGCAGTTTTGTAGCCCGTGTTGAGAAATCCTTATCTACGACTTTTCTTGGCTGAAAAGACTCTCCAGCCGAAGATATTTGACTTTTTGGCGAAGGATTGCGGCGTTTTTTTTTGTTTACCCGGACCGGCCTATAGCCATTTCCCGGGTTTGGGGAAATTATTTCTGGCAATTTGCCAGGCAAAGAGTTACGTTAGTCGGTTTATGGGAACCCGAGCAAGCAAGGGAATAGGGTAGCTATTTACGTTAATTAATTACGTTAACCGGTTTATGTGGACCCGGAAAATTTATTGTTCAAAGTAAATATAATATCTAACTTACGTTAAGTATTTCGTTCAAGGTCAAATATAATATCTAGCATTACGTTAAGTATTTCGTTCAAGGTCAAAAATAAGTAAAACACGAGACACACATACATACATATTTTTATTACAATACACTTGTACAGTGTCAGTGTTGATGGAGCCGTGGGGGTGCCGTCATTGCAACAACGGGAGACTGTTGCCAGTCTCCCTGGCTCCGGCGCCTCGGCGAGACCTGGTTGTGGGGTGTATTTAGCTGGGCGGAAAGTCCTGAATAATAAAAACCCAGCGTCTAAGGCAAAGGGGAAAAAACCTGCGCGGTGGGCCAAAAATGCGCAAGGCCAAAACCCCCTGTTATATTTGATTAGCGAAACGTGTTTGGTAGAGATAATCTAAGAGAAGACCTATCAATTCAGGATAACTATCACCTAACAGTGTTTGAAGATTTAATGTGATGCTATTTTGTTGTGTGTAATTAATAATGTTCTGTCGTTTATCGTTGTGTACTGGGCAAGTAATAAGTAAGTGCTTGATTGTGTAGCGCGGATAACCTGGGCAATGTTGGCAATTTGGTGGCGGGAGATTCTCCATAATATAATAATGAGTAATTTTTGTATGACCGAGACGGAGGCGCGCCAATATTACCTCCTTCTCTCTACAATTCTGGTGACTAGATATAAAATGTTGGACTTTTGGCTTGATTGGATAAAGATGAAAATGCGGAGCGGCGTCCCACTCGCTCTGGCGCAGTATGCTAAGTTGAGAATTAATATAATTTAACACGTCTGATACTGGGCTTGGAAGTTGGTTTACTGAAGGTAATTCTAGGCTCAATTTCGCAAGTCTGTCGGCTTCCTCGTTTCCCGGGATACCGGCGTGTCCTGGGATCCAGAGGAATTTAATACTATTGTTTTTACTGTTTAAATACTTGATTAGTTGTCTGATTTTAAATACTATCGGGTTTATACAGTCACTAATCGAGGAAATGGCCGTGAGCGAGGCGGACGAGTCTGTGCAAATGACTACTTCCTTAAGTTTTTCTTTTCTGACATATATTAATGCTAATAAAATGGATGACAATTCCGCTGTGTATACGCTATTTATGTCCGGAAGTCTAAAGTTGTTTCTAGCTGTGTTTGTGAAGTATGCACCACCAGTTCGGCCGTCGCTTCGAGAGCCGTCTGTGTATATGTATGTGTATGTGTTGTGTTGTGCTTTGTGTTCGTTGAAGAGTGTGTGTGTCTCTGCCGCCGTGACTGTGTTTTTGTTGTGTGTGAAGAGGCGGTGTGTGTCTGGTGTTGTGTCGAGCCAGTGAGGTGTGAGTGGTGGCGTTGGCATTGTGTTGATGTGTGGAATGTTGAATAGTGCGAGTGTTTGTCTGATTCTGTGACTGATGAGTGGGTGTCGTTTTTGTAGTAGTGTTTGTCGTCTTGTGGGTGCGGGGTGGTTTAAGATGTGGTATGTTGGGCGTGTGGGGTGTGAACTTGCTCTGGTGTAGAATCTAAGTAGTGTGTATTTGCGTCGGCGGCAGAGTGTGGGAATGTTTGTGTCGATGTGTAAGTTTGTGGTGTTGGTGGTGCGGCAGGCTCCAGTCACGATCCGCAAGGCAGCGTTTTGGACAGTTTGCATTTTTTTAATTTGTTTGGAACATATGTCATCAAATAAGAATGCGTTATAGTCCAGTACTGGGCGTATCAGGGAAGTATATAGTTGGAGAAGAGTGGCACGATCTGCGCCCCACTCTCGACCAGCCAATGACTTCATAATATTAATTCGTCGCGTACATCTCTGCACTAAATAATTGAAGTGTGGGATGAACGAGAGACGTGTGTCTAGCGTTATTCCCAGATACTTGAATGATTTGACGAAAGGGATAATTTGATTGTTATATTTTAATGGAATGCAGGGTTCCACATATGCAGGTTTCTTTGAAAAAATTAGAGATGCAGATTTACTTGGAGAAATTTCCAGACCCCATTGGTCGCACCATACCTTTATATCAATGAGTACTAGTTGTAACATTTTGCTGGCTTGATCGACACTCGGGTGCGAGAACCACACCGCCAGGTCATCAGCGTACATTGAGAATTTAAGACCTTTGTCGATCTTGTTAATATTACTGAAAATGTCGTTAATCATAATTAAAAATAGGGTCGGGAGAGGACCGATCCCTGTGGGACACCGTGGTCCTGATTTTGATTTGGAGAATATGTGTTGCCGCACCTTACATTAAAAGTTCTATTTTCTAAAAAGTTTTGGATAAATTTAGCGAGTCGACCTCGAATTCCGGCCTTATGGACCTTTACTAGAAGTGCGGTTTTGTTGACTTTGTCAAACGCAGCTCTCAAATCAAGAAAGAGGGCAACTGTGACCTCTTTCCCTCGAAAGCCGCGCTGGACAGAGTCGATAAGACCAACTAAATTGTCCGCAGCGGAGCGACCAGGTCGAAAACCACTTTGGTGTGGGGAAAGTAAATTATTTGATTCAATGTATGTCCTGATGCGTCCATTAACCATGCGTTCAAATAGTTTACATGCACAACTAGTTAGAGAAATAGGGCGATAGCTAGCGGGAGAAGATTTAGGTTTGCGAGGTTTAAGTATAGGAATTAGCGTACTATTATGCCAAGATTCAGGGAAAGTGCCATCAAACCACATGGTATTGAAGGCTGTTAGTAAGTTGGTGAGACCAGTCTCTGTCAAGTTTTTAAAGAAAGAGTAGTCAATTTGATCTGGTCCAACGGAAGTTTTACCACATTTACCAATAGCGTACGTTAACTCTGAGTTGGTAAAAAGAGAGTTGTAGATTTCTACGTTATTAGAGTCAAAGCTAATAGATTGAAATTAATCGTTAAGTTGGTTAGTAAAAGTTGGTGTACATTGTTGTGTTGATGATATTTTAGCGTAGTGTTGTGCAAATTGTGTTGCCACCTCTAGGGGAAGCGTGTAAGATGTGTTGTGTATTTGTAAGTGTGGGATTTTGTATGACGGTGGTCTTTTATTTGAAAACGATCTAATTAATGTCCAAATTTTTTAGATGGAGGTAAATCGATTAAAGGTAGATGAGAATTCCTGCCAAGATTCTTTTTTTGCTTTGTCAATGATTGTTTTAGCCAAAGAGCGAGTTTTCCGTACTTCGTGTTCGTTTTCTGCAGTTATACAAGATTGCAATTTCCGAAATGCTCTTTTCCGGAGGGCAACAGCTCTTTGGCATTCTGTGTTCCACCACGGGGCAGTACGCTGCCTCGGGTGGTGTTGTGTGTGTGTGTGCGTGTGTGTGGAATGTGCTGATGTGCTGATGCGAGAATAGTGTTTAAAAATGTGTTAATGTCGGTCTGGGAGTCTGCGGGGTGACTAGTGTCAATGTGTTTTTGAAACGAGGACCAGTCGGCTTTGCGAAGGTTCCATCTAGGCAGGGAGTAAAAATGTGTCTGTCCTGAAGGAACTTGTAGTTCTAAGTGAATTGGGAAATGATCGCTAAAAAGAGCGTCAGATTGTGCGTTAAATGTAAAAAGAGACGCGATGCGTGGTGTGACGAAGGCGAGATCAATGGCGCTGTAGGTCACCTCGCCTCCTGAGTGGTGTATGTGTGTGGGTGACTGATCGTTAAGGAAGACCAAATTATGCCGGTCCAGTAAGTCCAGCATAATTTGGCATCTGCGGGTGTACCGGGTGCATCCCCATGTCCGACTATGCGCGTTGAAATCGCCCATAATCAGACACGGGGTGCTAATATTTGTAATAAGCTGGAAAAGGAATCAATGTCTATGTCCTCAGTCGGACGAAAATAAATAGAGATTAAAGTAAATTCTAGCTGGGCGATTTTAATATTAACGCCGACTGCGTCTAAGGTTGTTTGAAGGTCGATTTGGTGATGCAAAAGTTGGTTTGAAATAAGCAAAGCCGAGCCGCCTCGGCGCGGTGATGCGTTTACGTTATTTGTATAAAGGCTATAACCCGATATTTTGAAAGTGTAATTATTAAAGTCGGCGTCAATAAAGTGGGTTTCCTGAACGGCGGCTACTAACGGATTATTATTTAAGACATAATGTTTGAATTGCCCCCAATGGGATATTAATGATCTAACATTCCATTGGAGGACGAATTCTGATTGTTTGTTATTCATCGTGAGTTACTTTCCAGACCACGCCTCGCGGTCGCCCGTGTACGCCTGCAGTGGGAGCGGGAGCGGGGGCGAGAGCGGGGGCGGGAGCGGGGCGGCTCGACCTATCTGTAGGGAGCTGGGCGGGGCGGAAGGGCTGGAAGCCTGAGTTGCTTTCCTCTGAGAGCAGGGGAGGGGGAGGAGGGGCGGGAGGGCGGGGAGAGGGAGCGGCGGGGGGGGCGGGGAGATGGAGCGGCTGGAGGGCGGGGAGAGGGAGCGGCGGGAGGGCGGGGAGCGGGAGGGGCAAGACTGGGTGTGGTGGCTGGTCACGCGGCGGGTGACGGCTCGGATGAGAGAGGTGTCCGACTCGCCTGCGGACGAGTCGTCGGAGTCTTCCTCCGTGGACGACCTCGAGGTCTGGGGACCTGAGTCCCGGGACCCGGCTGGGGACTCCGCCAGATGTTCGGCGGGGTGGGCGTGGGTGCCACTGGGGCACGGCCAGAGTCCGTGTGGGACTTGGCTTGGGAGGGGCAGGACGGGCAGGACACTGGGTCTGCCTTTGGCGGCCGCTCGCGGGGGCGCTCTGCCTGAGCAGCCGGCGGCACCGGTGGCGAGGACCCGCGTGGGGTCCGACGGGGAGAGGGCGTGGTTCGGGTGGGAGTGATGCGGGTCGGGGTTGGCAGCAGCGGCCATACGCTGGGAGCCAGTGCTGGGATGGGAGGCGGCGCGATCGGGGTCGCCCGTCGGGCCTTGGCCTCATCGACCACT